>JABUQX010001890.1:0-63079 GCA_015478945.1 Trachelipus rathkii | reverse complement strand
CATTGTACTTCGTTCGAATCAATTTGGGTGTTAACCGTTTCGCATTTATCGTGAAACGCTTTCCTTTTCGTGCGCCCGCTTCAACTGATAGCCACAAGAAAACTAATAACATTCGTGGAATCAGCGTAAAATATATTTGTTCTAAAATGGAAAAAAATTTTTTATTTTTTTGGTTGTTTATTTTTTTCTCGAAAACTACGATAGCTACAAAAAAATAATAACCTTTTTGGAATCAACGTAAATTTGTTTTAAAAATGGAGAAACAATAGTTTCCCTGTAAGCTATCATAGTTTTCGAGAAAATAAAATAAATAACCAAAAAATTCAAAAAATTTTTTTTTAAATTTTTAGAACAATTTTCTTACGCTGATTCCACGAATGTTACTAGTTTTCTTGCTTATATCAATAGTTTTTCAGAAAAAAATAAATCTTAAAAAAATCAAAAAAAAATTTTTACCATTTTTAGAACAATTTTCTTACGCTGATTCCACGAATGTTATTAGTTTTCTTGTAGCTATCGTAGTTTTCGAGAAAAAAAAATAAAATATCCCAAAAAAATTAAAAAAATTTTTTTTTACATTTTTAGAACAATTTTCTTACACTGATTCCAATGTTTATTAGTTTCTTGTAGCTATCGTAGTTTTGAGAAAAAATAAAATACTAAAAAAAATCAAAAAAATTTTTGCCATTTTTAGAACAATTTTCTTACGCTGTTCCGCGAATGTTATTAGTTTTCTTGTAGCTTATGTAGTTTTTCGAGAAAAAAAAATAAAATATCCCAAAAAAATTAAAAATTTTTTTTACATTTTTAGAACAATTTTCTTACGCTGATTCCACGAATGTTATTAGTTTTCTTGTAGCTATCGTAGTTTTTATCGTAGTTATTTATTTAATTTTTTTAAAAAAAAATCATTTAGTTTGTGCTAAGTCGAAGGTCTAAGTGTTAAGTCGAAGGTCTAAGTGTTAAGTCGAAGGTCTAAGTGCTAAGTCGAAGGTCTAAGTGCTAAGTCGAAGGTCTAAGTGTTAAGTCGAAGGTCTAAGTGCTAAGTCGAAGGTCTAAGTGCTAAGTCGAAGGTCTAAGTGTTAAGTCGAAGGTCTAAGTGCTAAGTCGAAGGTCTAAGTGCTAAGTCGAAGGTCTAAGTGCTAAGTCGAAGGTCTAAGTGCTAAGTTGCTAAGTCGAAGGTCTAAGTGTTAAGTCGAAGGTCTAAGTGTTAAGTCGAAGGTCTAAGTGCTAAGTCGAAGGTCTAAGTGCTAAGTCGAAGTCTGTGTTAAATCCGAAGGTCTAAGTGCTGATGAAGGTCAAAATTACCAGTGAAAGGGATCTGGTCACTAAATTCAGAGTCTAAATTACTAGTCAAGTCTAAATTGCTAAGTCGAAAGGTCTAAGTGCTAAGTCGAAGGTCTAAGTGCTAAGTCAAGAAGGTCTAAGTGCTAGATGAAAGTCTAGTACTAAGTCGAAGTCTAAATTGCAAATCAAGGTCTAAGTGCTAAGTCGAAGGTCTAAGTGCTAAGTCGAAGGTCTAAGAGGGAATATCTTAGATTTTTGATTCTTTTCTTGTTTGTTCGTTTGTTTGTTTTATATATATATATATATATATATATATATATATATATATATATATATATATATATATATATATATATATATATATATATATATATATATATATATATACTATATATATATATATATTAACATATCTTTATTGTTATTCATTCGCGCATTTATTTAATTTTTTTAATTTAGTCACCCTTAAATTCAGTTTTCTATGTTAATTAATTCTTAGAGGTAACTAAACTAAATGATTTTTTTAAAAAAATTAAATAAATAATAGTCTATACACTATAATATAGTGTCGCCTTACGGGAATCGCAAAAGCGGCTGAACGCTTTCAAATGCCATTTTCTTAAGCTCGAACTATCGTCAAACCGATTATGACGTCATATAGTGACGCCAGGGTAGGAACTGGTATAAAGTCAGAAGATTGTTGCATTAAGAAAAAAATATTTTAGGACTTAAAATTTTTGTGGTTATTTTTCTTTGGGAGATTTTGTACTAGCGAACCTTCATTATCAGACTACACGTCAATCATATGTCGGGTGAAAACGATAGTTATACTAAAAGGTAATCACACGATACGTTAGGTCGTTTTTGGGTTCCCTTCGAAACGTCACTATAATATAGTGTCGCCTTACGGGAATCGCAAAAGCGTCTGAACGCTTTCAAATACTACGCCGCTTAGGGAACTAGTATAAGTCGAAGGTCTAAGTGCAAATTCTGAAAAATAATTTCGACTCGTTAAAAAGCTCTCGAGACTTTTCAAAATTTTTTGAAGGCGACGAAAGTTCGAACCTCGATGTTACAACAAATAAAGGATCGGGACAAATGAAACGTCACTAAAGTTAGGATACCTCGTCTAAAATACATACGTTTGAACGAACTTAGAAACGAAAAATGTACTCTAATATATCTTCGTCGGGACAAAACGAAAGGTCTCTAAATAAATTTTAAACCTTGAAGCAAATATCTTGCGTTTTTTTCTTCTTTTTTGTTTGTTTGTTTTTTATATATAAATTTAACACTTTTGATTTATCTTTACTCTTTCGCGCCTCGAAAAGTCGACTGGATTTATTGGCGATTCGTTGAACCCGATATATTGACGTTTCGAAGGGAACTGATATAAGTCGAAGGTCTAAGTATAAGTCGAAGGTCTAAGTGCTTAGTCGAAGGTCTAAGTGTTAAGTCGAAGGTCTAAGTGCTAAGTCGAAGGTCTAAGTGCTAAGTCGAAGGTCTAAGTGCTAAGTCGAAGGTCTAAGTGCTAAGTCGAAGGTCTAAGTGCTAAGTCGAAGGTCTAAGTGCTAAGTCGAAGGTCTAAGTGCTAAGTCAAAGACTGAAACGAGAAGATATCGGGTTGAAGCGAGTTGATACACTAAAAAGTGCTAAGTCGAAGGTCTAAGTGCTAAGTCGAAGGTCTAAGTGCTAAGTCGAAGGTCTAAGTGCTAAGTCGAAGGTCTAAGTGCTAAGTCGAAGGTCTAAGTGCTAAGTCGAAGGTCTAAGTGCTAAGTCGAAGGTCTAAGTGCTAAGTCGAAGGTCTAAGTGTTAAGTCGAAGGTTGACGTCATATATTGACGCCTCTTCGGGGACTAATATAAGTCGAAGGTCTAAGTGCAAATTCCGAAAAAAAAATTGAACAGAAAATTATCGGGGGAAATATTTTCTTTGTGATTTTAGATTTTACGCAGACCTTCGCCGCCTGACAAGTTCCCGAACAGGCGATCGCGCTCGTGACGTCATAATCGGGTTTGCTGATAGTCTGAGCTTAAGAAAATGGTATTTGAAAGCGTGACCGGTTTTGCGAGTTCCAGCGGGGCCGACACTATCTATAGTGACGGTTTCAGAACAGAAAAACGATCTAACGATCGCGCAACACCTTTTTAAGGTATAAACTATCACTTCAACCCCATATAGTGACGTATCAACGGGAACTGATATAAGTCAAAGGTCTAAAGTGTGAAAATCTAAAAAATCACAGAGAAATAATTTCCCAAAAAAATTTTAGATTCAGAAGTATTTTCCAGAATTCACATAGACCTTCAAACGCCTCATTAGGATTCAGCACAACTCAAATCAGAACGACAGTTAGATGGAGCGAGCAGGAACTAAAACGCCTATATAAGTCAAGAGGTATAAGTGCAAAAACTCGAAAACTACGATAGCTACAAAATAACATTCGTGGAATCAGCGTGAAATTATTTGTTCTAAAAATGGAAAAAAAATTTTTTGTGACACAGTTATTTATTTTTCTCAAGAAACCACGATACTTTACGAAAAATAATAACCTTTTTTGGAATCAGCGTAAGAAATTTGTTTAAAAATGGAAAAAATAGTTTCCTTTAGCAGCTATCGTAGTTTTCAGAAAAAAAATAAAATAACCCCAAAAAATCAAATTTTTGCCATTTCAGAACAATTATCTTACAACTGATTCTGAATATTATTAGTTTTCTGTACAGCTAACTATCCCGTAGTTTTCAGAAAAAAATAAAATATCAAAAACAAAATAAAAAATTTTTTTCATTTTTAATTTTTTCATTTTGTTACCTTTGATTCTGATCTTATAGTTTCTTGCTTTAGCTATATAGTTTTCAGAACATCAAATTAGCTTTAAAATCACAAATTTTTGCCATTTAGAACAGTATCTTGCATGATTCCTGGCTATTGCTCTTAGCTATCAATAACAGCTTTACATAAAATGAACGACTAAAATCAAAAAATTTTTTCCAAAAAACAACAACCGCCAATTCATTGCTGTTATTTGTTTCATTAGCAGCTATAAGTAAGTTTTGAAAAAAATAAAACAACCCCAAAAAATCCGCATTTTTGCCATTTTGAACAATTTACCTTACACAATTCTGAAGATGTTATTAGTTTCTTCTTAGCTATCGGCCGTTTTAGAAAAAAATAAAATAATATCCCAAAAATTTCAAAAATTTTTTACTACATTTACAGAACAATTTTCTTACGCTAGTTCTAGATGTTCATTAGTTTTTCTTGTAGCTATCATGAGTTTGAAAAAAATAAAATACCCCAAAAAATCAAAAAAAATTTTTATAATTTTAAGAACAGTTTTCGCTGATTCAGATATTATTAGTTTTCTTGACTATAGTTTTCCAAGGAAAAAATAAATATTTTACAAATCAAAAAATTATTTGCGATTTTTAGAACAATTTTCTTACCCTGATTCCACGAATGTTATTAGTTTCTTGTAACTATCTTCAAAGTTTTTATCATCAGTTCATTTTATTTAATTTTTTAAAATCATTTGGTTTAGTTACCTCTAAAAATTAATTAACATAAGAAATGAATTTAAGATTTAATTAAAAGATTAAATAGTATAGAATGAATAACAGATATTTAAGTCTTAAAATATAATATATATATACATATATAACCTATATATATATATATATATATATATATATATATATATATATTATATAAATATATATATATATATATATATATATATATATATATATATTAATAATTTTATATCTATAATATATATATATACTATATATATATATATATATATATATATATATATATATATATATATATATATATATATATATATGTATATATATATATATCATATTTTTCTCAGAGACTCCAAACTTCAATTCCTAAAAATGGAGTTTACCCCTTTTGAATCCAAGGCGATATGGGGGCGAAGGGGGATGTTTCATACCCGGAGAATGGTCGGAGGAACACGGCTTTCAGGAGCCAGGCGAGGTTCCAGAATATCCGGAGAAGGGATTAAATCCCCCCATGATCACCTAAGAAGGAGCCGGGCCGAAGCTCTATCAGTTGATGCCAATGGGTATTCGTTAGTTTTAACACCTAACACTCTGCTTCTTTTTGGTCAAGAGTGCTTTTTCTGTACCACCATATGCAACCAATAATAATGTGCCACACTGTGGGTGCTGGCCCGTTCTCTGGTTACATGATGTCGGCGGGCCGCTGTTCGCCTGCTGCCGCGCCTGCGCCGCAGCTATGCCAGGCTGCGCTTGCTGCTCACGGCATGGCACGGCCACCGGGCGCGCCCACGCCTGCCCGCCTGCCGCCCTGCTCTTACTCTCTGCCTGCCGCCTGCCCTGCCTGCCATGCTGCCTATATAACTACTCTTATCTTATATATATATATATATCTACCATATATATATATATATATATATAATATCGAATTATATCGATATATCAATACTCGATATATCTGATATAGTTCGTATATCTGATATCGAAGCTCAGACGAAAAATTGAAATTTACCCAATTTTCTTACGCTGATTACACGAATGTTATCATTTTTTTTGTAGCTAACGCAGTTTTCGAAAAAAATAAAAATAGCCCCAATATTTCCCAATTTTTTGCCTCAGGAGTAATATCGTACGCTGTTTCCATGAATGTTATTAGTTTTCTTGTAGCTATCGTAGTTTCGAGAAAAAAAATCAAATATCCCAAAAAATTCAAAATTTTTTTCTTTTTCATTTTAAAACAATTTTCTTACGCTGATTTTACGAATGTTATTAGTTTTCTTTAGCAACTATCATGGTTTTTAGAAAAAATAAAATAGCTAAAAAACTAAAAAATTTTTTATAAATACTACCAGCTTTTTTTTTAACTGATTCCATGAATGGTATCGGTTTTCTTGATCAGATATTGTAGTTTTCGAGAAAAAAAAGCAAATAAGCTCCAAAATCAAAAAAAATTTTCATATTTTCAGAACAACTCTCTTACGCTGATTCCACGAATGTTATTTGTTTTCTTTTTGTATCGTAGTTTTTGAAAAAATCTAAATAGCTAAAATCAAAAAAATTGCACGTTTACAGGTAATTTCTTACGCTGATTCCACGAATATTATTAGTTTTCTTGTACACATGTTTTCAAGGAAAAAATAAAATATCCCAAATTTCAAATTTTTTTTCATTTCCTAACAATTTTTCTTACGCTGATTCCACGAGAATATTATTAGTTTTCTTGTAGTATCGTGGTTTTTGAGAAGAAAAAAATAAATCCTTAAAAATCAAAATTTTTGCCATTTTTAGAATAATTTTCTTACGCTGATTCCACAGATGTTATTTGTTTTCTTTAACTTAGCTATCGTGGTTTTTAGAAAAAATAAAATATTAGTAAAATTTTTTGCCATTTTTAAGACATTTTCTTACTTTAGTTCACAGATGTTATTAGTTTCTTTGTAGCTATCAGTGGTTTTCGAGAAAGAAAAAAATATCCCAAAATTTCAAAATTTTTTTGTTTTGAACAATTTTCATGCTGCTTCAGTTCACTGGAATGTTTATTGATTCTTACTAATATCATAGTTGTTGGTTTTGGCGCCATCGTTCCCGATACATGACCAAATGAAGGATATATTTCTTACCTTCTAGTTCACAATGATATGAGAAAGGCTGGTAGCTATCGTAGTTTTTGAAAAAAAATAAAATAGCTCAAAAAAAAATCAAAAAATTTTGCCATTTTAGAACAATTTTCTTACGCTGGTATATGTTATTATTTTTCTTGTAGCTATCGTAGTTTTATATAAAAATTTGATTTAAAGGAGGAAAAATTTTTTTCCATTTTTAGAAAAATTATCTTACCCTGATGCGGATTCCACGAATGTTATTAGTTTTTTTGTATCCTAGTTTCCGAGATACCTATCGTTAAACCCACTATGTTGACGTCATATATTGACGCCTCATCGGGGAAATAATATAAGTCGAAGGTCTAAGTGCAAATTCCGAAAAAAAAATTGAACAGAAAATTATCGGGGAAATATTTTCTTTGTGATTTTTTAGATTTTTACACTTAGACCTTCGCCTTATATTAGTTCCCGAACAGGCGTCACTATATGACGTCATAATCAGTTTAACGATAGTCTGAGCTTAAGAAAATGGTATTTGAAAGCATTGAGCCGGTTTTGCGATTCCCGTAAGGCGACACTATACTATAGTGACGTTTCGAAAGGAACCGAAAAACGATCTAACTTGATCACTTTTTAAGGTATAAACTATCACTTCATCCCCATATAGTGACGTATCAACGGGAATTGATATAAGTCAAAGGTCTAAGTGTGAGAAAATCTAAAAAATCACAGAGAAAATAATTTCCCAAAAAAATTTTGGTCTGAGAGTATTTTCCGGAATTTATAGACCTTCGAGCATAGTTCAACAAACAGAGACGAACGGTCAGACAGAATAAGTCTGCTAGTCGAAGGTCTAAGATGCTAGTGAAATTCCCAAAATTGCTAGTCGAAGGTCTAAGTATAAGTCGAAAGTCTAAGTATAAGTCGAAGGCTAAGTCCCGAGAAGGTCTAATATTAAGTCAAAGATTAGTGTTAAGTCAGAAATTCAAAAAATTGCTAGTCAGAAGGGGTGCAAAATTGTAAGTCGAAGGTCTAAGTGCTAAGTCCCGAAGGTCTCTGAAATTAACTAGAATCAGAAAGATCTAAGTGCGCTGGTCAGAGATTAAAGTGTTGCCAAATTAGAAAGATTATAGTGTAAGTGAAGGTCTAATTTTTGATCTGAAGAGTCTAGTACATAGTCGAAGGTCTAGTATTCATTTAGTCAGAAGATTAAGTGCTGATCGAAGGTCATTAACTAAGTCGAAGTGCAATTGCTAAGTCGAAGGAGGTCTAAGTATAGAGGTGAGGGTCTAAGTGCTAAGTCGAAGGTCTAAATTGCAAGTCGAAGGTCTAGTGCTAAGTCAGAAGGTCTAAAGAGAATATCTTTAAATTTGCAGTTGTATACTATTTGTTCGTTTGTTTATTTATATATATATATAATATATATATATATATATATATATATATATATATATATATAACATATATATATATATATATATATATACATATATCTATATACTCTATATATATATATATATATATATATATATATATATACTATCTCTCTCCTATATATCTATATATATATATATCTATATATATTTAAATATATATTTTACCGTTATTCATTCGCGCATTTATTTAATTTTTTTTAATTTAGTGCCATAAATTCAGTTTTCATGTTTAATTTAATTCTTAAGAGATACTTCACGTAAATGATTTTTTAAAAAGTATTAATAAATAATAGTCTATACACTATAATATAGTGTCGCCTTACGGGAATCAAAGAAACGGCTGAACGCTTTCAAATACCATTTTCTTAAGCTCGAACTATCGTCAAACCGATTATGACGTCTTATAAACGACGCCAGGTGGAACTGGGTGTAAGTCGAAAGGTCTAAGTGCAAATTCCGAAAAATATTTTGGACTTAAAATTTTTGTGAATTATTTTCTTTAGGAATTTTATTTTTAGCACCCAGATTCGACTTATATCAGTTGCTAAGCTGTCACTATATCGGGTTGAAATGATAGTTTATACCCTAAAAGGTGTCACCCGATCACGTTAGGTCGTTTTTGGGTTCCCTTCGAAACGTCACTATAAGCCATAGTGTGTCGCCCTTACGGGACAAAAGCGGCTGAACGCTTTCAAATACTATTTTCTTAAGCTCGAACTATCGTTAAAGCGTTTTGACGTCATATAGTGACGCCGCGAGAACTAGTATAAGTCAGAAGGTCTAAAGTACAATTACAGAAAAATAATTACAAATAAATTAAAAAGCTCAGAGACTTTTCAAAATTTTGAAGAGTGACAGTTTAAGAACATCGATATTTGCAACAAATAAAGGATGGATAAAATGAAACGTCACTAAAGTTAGGATACCTCGTCTAAAATACATACGTTTAAGTCCAGAAGTCTGAAATTATTCAGTCAAAGAAGATTAAGTGTTAAGTCAGAGATCTGATCATTAGTCAATAGAAAGTGCAGAAATTGCTAAGTCGAGAGATTAAGTGATTGCTAAAGTGAAAGATTAAATTGCTAGAGTCGGTCTAAGTGCTAAGTCGAGAAGATGCAAGTGCTGAAGTCGAAGGTCTAAGTGCTGGGGTCAAAGGTCACAAATTCGCTAAGTCGAGAAGGTCTGAATTGCTTAAGTCAGAGGTCAAGTAACAAGTCGAAGATTCGTACTAGTGAATAAGTGCTAAAAATTAGAAAGTCTATTGAGCCATTCGAGGTCTAAGTGCTAAGTCGAGAAAGGTCTAAATTGCTAGAAGTCAGAGGATCACAAGTGCTAAGATCCAAAAGGTCTAACTGCGTCGAAATCTCCACAACTAGACCATAAAATTACTTACAACAGCTTCTTAATTTTTAAGTCCATAATTATGTTATTCTTCATTTATGTCCAAAAGAACTGATGAGATAATTTTGCCGCTCCTCAGCTAAATAATTTCGGAAAATGATTTATTTTTCTATTTTTCATAAAATATTCAATATTTAAAAAGACCTGGATTTAAAATTTTGTTGCTTCTCCTCTTGAGTCCGATAAAAAAAATTAATTTTCTTTTGTTTTATAATCTGATTTTAATTTTAAATTTTCGATTCAATAAAATTTTAAAATGTTTTATGTTGGTTTTTATAAATTTTATTACTCATGGATTCTTTAAACAAACGAACAGACGATCAGGGAATAGTCAAAGTCAGCGTGCAAAAAATCAGCTTCGATGGTTACAAAGGGTAAATATGCTTGTTTTTTGTTTTGCGGTGGTTCTAAAAAGGATAAAACGGCTTTTGCTTTTTAACACTTCGATGAGGCTCGAGCCGATGGGGGACGGAGGGGCGTTTCATACCGGAGGGTGATCGGAGGGAACCCCACGGCAAGACTTAGGCAGGGTTCGGGGGGCTATCCCCGGAGAGAAGGTTGATCCCATGGTCCCTCTCAGGGGCAGAGACCCCGACTCCTGGCATCAATGCGGTCTACCCGTGGATATTCGTTAGTGATATACCCAAAAAACAGTCCAGAGCCCTCTTTTTTTGTGGTCAGGGACTTACTTTTTTTTATACCATGTATATGTAAAAAATGTATATGTACTCAGTAAGGTGGCATGGGGTTCATGCCATCGGATGGCATGAGTTGCGAATACCGCATTAAAATAAATAAAACATGCCATGCCATGCTGCATATACACGATTTAGCATGAAATCCATGCCATGACCATGCTGCGTATTCGTCTTAGCGCCCAAAAATGGTCAGTCTGTTGTAGCTTAGGTAACTGGTATTTGAAGGCGTTCAGTGACTTTTCCGATTCCTTTCAGGCGACACTATAATATAGTGAGGTTTCGAAGGGAACCGAAAAACGACCTCAGGAACATTTTTTTAAGAAAAACGCTATTTATGGATGATTGAATTAAAACAAATTAATATTTTTCTCTAGTATTAATAATCTTTATTATCCTCTTATATATATATATATATATATATATATATATATATATATATATATATATATATATATATATATATTATACTATTAATTGCCAGAACCTGGTTTACATATTTTTTTTTTTTTCTCTGTCTCGTTTGGAGTTGAAATATACTATGTGATATCACAACAAACAATAGTGACTAATCTTCTTAGATAAATCCCTTATGGTCGTGATGGCACGCCCAGCAAACCAGCAATAGCCTGATCGTTGGTTTCAGAGAGTTATATTTAGCACTTTTAAAAACACTTATAATATGATTTATATATTTTTTTTTAATTTTTATTTTTTTATTTTAGTTTTTTCTTTAGATTTTAATTTTGAACGAATATCGTAAAAGAAAAATTAGAAACCTTAGTTTCTTTTAATAAAAAAGGTATATAGAAGGAATAAAAATTCAATTTTTAAAAACAATTTTTATTAGCACGAAAATAGTAAGGTCGTATAACATTTTTAAAAAAAAATAGGCAACGTAGGGTGAAAAGGTCTCGTCGACTTTTCAAAAAAAAACCTCACTCACGCGAGAATCATATCATCACGATCTATTTTTGGGGCCCCTCCCTCTAATAATTTTTTAAATTCTTCGCTCCACCCTAGCTTTTCCACAATATTTTGGCAGTGTTCCTCGAAATCACCAAAGAGCCTGACGGTTAAATTCTTGTGGTTTGGAATATTTAATTCTGCGAGCTGTCGAGATTCGATTTCCGTTTGAATTTCTCGGATGGGTTCTCGATTGATAAAAAGCCGAGGGCAAGATTCGGGCGCCGAGTAAACCAAATGAGCGAAAGGAGCGAGGGTTAAAGAAGCTCCTATTATTATTAATAAGTCGCAATTTTGAAACTCTTTGATGCGTTTACTTATATCTTGCGGAGGTAAAGGCTCGTTGTATAATAGGATATCCGGTTTCACCACGCCTTTGCCGCAAACGGAGCAAATGGGAATAACGCCTTCGAAAAAAAAAAGTTCGTTTTTCATCCATTCTCGCGTGTATTCTTCTTTGCACGATAGGCAATGATTCGTGCGAAGCGAGCCGTACATTTCCGTGATCTTTTCAATCGGGATACCGGCTAAGGTATCCAGCGTATCTACGTTTTGCGTGTAATGTCGCACCAAGATCCCTTTGTCGTGCAGCAGTTTAACGAAGTAGTGAGCTGGAGTTGGTTTAAATTCGGACGGGTAAAAATCTTTAAACAATTTAAAAAAAGGTTTCGGTTTCTTTTTGAAAGATTCCATATCGAATATAGCTCTGGGGTTCGGCAACTCTTCGTCTTCGTCGTATTTTTGTATATTTTTGTATATTTTGATGGTCGATGACCGATCGTCCGGAATTTCCAAAGAGGTAGATATCTCGGAACCGACCAAAGTGATTACGTTTTTACATTTTCGGGTGTTAATGAGGGAAACCACGTCGTCGAGCGTCAGTCGCCGGTTCTTGGAGGTTTTTACCTCGGACGATGATGCGCTTGTCGTTGATGCGATATGTTTAGCCATTCTAGGTCAGAAAATATTGTGATAATTCGACAGACCTCAAGCTCTTATTTATATAGTAAATTCGAAAATAGTTTCTTATAATTGTTACTTTTTATTTATTAATTTATTTATTATTTTTTTATAATACTATTTTGATTTTTCACGTTTTTGTAATTTAGTTTCAAGTTACATTCCGATGTTTTTGAATAATACTATCTGTTATTTTTTTCAATCTAACTGGAATCATTTCGTTCAAACGTATTTATACACTTTAATATCTGAAGGAAAAACAATATCGACCTTTAAGTTCGCATCCAGGCTTCAAAGTGTTGTGGTGCTAACCCTCACCAACGATCTTTGTAAGCTGGTGAAAAAATATTTCCAACATTATTTAAAATCATGCTGCTAAGCTAAATGCAATGTCAAACAAAGGGGCTGGGAGAAGGCCTAATCAAATGATGAGAAAAAAGGAGGACCATGTTTTTAAGCGAGTCTGACATTGCTTTAACTTAGCAAACCAGGAAATTTGGAGAATTCGTGACCAAACATTAGTAGATTAATTTTTCTGCTGAATTGCAGAGCTTAGTATTACTCGTTTAACTGATCTTCACATTAACTTCCTTGGTTATAACATCATCGAGAAATTGCTGGAAATCTGATAAGTTTGTTTAATTTACAAAATCAGATTATTAACTATAATGCCATCTATGGGTAGAAACAGATCAGGTAGAATGTCAGCAGCATAAACGAAGGTGAAGACATGAATTGATCTTCAGGTTTCCTCAGTCGGAAGAACTTCTTTCACTGCTATACCATGTCAGGAAGATATCTTAGTAATGATATTGTTTAACAAAATGACCATTTAAATCATAGTGATTGAAATTGAAAAGCCAAGGGGTGATCAGATGGGAAGCCAAAAGGCCCATTACGATTAAAGCTGGTGTATTATTCGGGGGAGAAAACGCAGCAGCAGCAGGCTTATAACATAGGTGGCAGTGGGAGGTGAGGTATTAAATATTGAAATTATTTTCGGAAACTTCTACAGAAGGTCAGTGAAAGACGAAATCAAATATTTTGTCTCTCTTGCAATTTACGCCAGTTTATATTATCTTCAGCGTGAACTATACAGAGGTAGTATCACAGACAAATCCATTTACATTAAACTGTATCGTGGCAGGGAATACGAAAAGAAAAATATAAACGTGAAACTCGTGGGATACGAATATTTTTAGAAACCAATTGCGAAACAGTATTAGAAAGATCGACGGTTCCTTGGAATTGAATTTACGCAGCATTTGTCAATTTAACGTTATCCTTCGAAGAAACGAAAATTTAGATACCCTTTCTCCATTCCAATTTCCGAATGTGCGCATATTGAGGTTGTCGTACGACGAAATATGGAGAATTTTTGAAAAAAATCACAACTGCGGCTCATTGAGTAATAAAATCGTCGAAGCTTTTCCGAATTTGACCGACTTAGAAATCAGAATAAATCATGATGCCTCCGTTGAAAACTGCGAAATGATATTAGATAATGAAAACCAAGCCTTTTTAAAAAATTTGGTAGAATTAAAAATCGATTTTTCAGATATTTTATTCAATATTTGTCGCGTCTCTCCAAATCTGGAAAGGGTCGTAATATTTTTCAGAGGGGAACGTTTCAACGTTTGCAAACTTTTTAATTTTTTGAACCTTACTCGTTCTTTAAAAAGAGGATTAGAATTTAATTTCGATCGCTACGTAACGTTTGAACGAAGTACGTTTAGGTACTTTAACGAATGCCGTAACCCCGCGCACAGAATAAATATCGACCAGCTGTTCAAAACGATTACGTTGACTATGAACGACGTTTACAGGAATTCACTCATTCGGTGGAATATAAAGCAGTACGATCTCTTCGAGGCGGCTCGTTTGCCAGATCATCTTGAATCGATCGATAGCCCTAAATACAAGGAAGAAAGAGAAAAGAATTTCTACGAGAGTCAATTATGGTTGAAAGACGATATCTGTTTTTTTGAGCCGAGTTCTTTTTTTAAGTTATTAGAGCGGTTTCTAGACCCCAAACCAAAAACATTTCATTTGGTGTGTTTCTATATCGATAATCATGATTTTCTTAACAACATTTTCAAAGCTGTCCGACGTATACAATCGGAAATGATGGAATAAATTTAGAAATTTTATTATGTCTTTTCATATAGGCCTGTGTTTGCGGTCTGATCTATAAAAGTATATTAGTAATTACATTATAGTACTATTGACTTTTTTATTTTATTTATTTATTTAAAGGAATAAAATTTGCCGCGTTTTATATACGTCGTGGGTTATACAAAACTAAATTTAAAAATCTAAAAATTAAATAATTATTTTTGTTTTCAGTCATTTAGAAATATTTTAATTTTTTATTTTAAATAATATTTTAATTTTTTATTTTAAATAAAAATCATTGATAAACAAAAAATTTAATTAATTCCTTTTATATTGGAATCTGAAAGTCTGTGTCCTTACGTCCGTCGCCGCGAAACGTTAATACTACCCGGCACATCAGCACCCGAGAATTTAAAGAATGATTGTTTTTTGGTGGTGAAGAAAATACTGCGCGACCTAATCCTTTTTTTTATTAAACCTGAAATAGACAACGACGAAAAACTCAAAATGGATCGGAAAGTCAAAAATCTGCAAGATCTGGCGATGAAGCGGATCGGATTCGAAAAGATCCTCCTCGGTGAATCATTTACTTTTTGATTTTATTCTGAATCGAATGACCGAAAAACACGGAGCGAAGGAATTAAATTTTAACCCGATATTATCGCTATTCGGCTCGGGCGACGACCAAAAAACCTCGGCGACCTATCTTCACTTTCTCGAAAACGCGACGAAAAATCCGTACAGGCAATGAAGCGAAGCCCTCCCGCCGGTGACCAGATATGGGCGTGCGCAGAGAGTTTTGTCGATGTCGTTCCCGCTACGACTGTCAGAACCGCCGAAGTTATTAAGACGATGAGTACCGAATACGAACGTATGAAAGCTTTGACTTTTTATTTAGATCGATGCGAAACCTTTTTAAAATTAACGGACTCGATGAAAAAAAAACGATATTGGCCTTTGGTTCGCATCGAGAAGCTAGAAATAGTTAATACTGGTACTGACCGTCTTGCCCACGACTACTTTTTCGAGATGATGAAAAATATTTCGATCATATTTCCAGATATAAACTCACTAAAACTAACGTGCAAATGTCGCCGCGAGAGGACGTCTGGATTAGACCTTATCGAAATGTGTAAGAAAAGGGGCCCTCTTATTTTGAGACGGTCGGCGAAAGCTTCGGTTAGCAAAAACGATTCAGAGTTTTTAAGAGTAGATAAAAAAATCGTCAAATTTGATTTCTCTAGCAAAATGCGGAAGCTTCGTATTCCACCATTAAACCAATTAACTACGTTAACCGTGGATTATAACAACATCGAGGAAATTATCGAAATCTCATCGATGTTTAATTTGCAAAAAATTGGAATTCGTTTAACCCATAGGGACCAATCCACCGTTGTTAGCGACGATCGCGTAAGATTATTGGCTGCGAAAACGAGGGTAAATACGCTAGAATTGATCTTCAGTTTCTCATCGGAGGAAGAACTATTTCCCTACTACGACTATTTTATGTCGGAAGATACTTTCAGTAAATGCGACAATTGTTTTAACCAAAAATTAAATAATTTAGTAGTGGTTGTTGAAATTGAAAATAGAAGAATGATCGAATGGGAAATCAGAGAAGCCCCGCGGCAATTCGAAAATTGCGTAACATTTTCAGAGGGAGAAGGAGAAGGAGAAGGAGAAGCAGCAGCAGCAGCAGCAGCGGGTAATAGAGCATTATTAGAAATGTTGGAACTCAATTTTCGGAAACTTCTTACGAAAGATCGTGATGAAAGAAACGAAATCGAAATACCATTCTGTCTCTCGTGCAAAGGCATTTACGCGGTTATTTTTCTCTTTATGCGCCAGAATATGAAGGGCAGTGCGCAAATATGCCATTTACATTCGAGTGTATCGTGGCTAAGTGAAATGGAAAAGAAAATTATCGATTCCTGGGATACGAACGTTTTTAGAAACCGATTACAAAAGAGTATTGGAAAGATCGACGGTTCCTTGGAATTGAATTTACGCAGCGTTTGTCAATTTAATGCTATCCTTCAAAGAAACCAAAATTTAGATACCCTTTCTCCATTCCGATTTCCGAATGTGCGTATCTTGAGAATGTCGTACGACGACATATGGAGAATTTTTGAAGAAAATTGCATCTGTGGCTCATTGAGTAATAAAATCGTCGAAGCCTTTCCGAATTTGACCGAATTAGAAATCCTGATAAAGAATCATATACCTTCGTCAGCCGGAAACTGCGAAATGATATCGGATATTGAAAATAAAGCTGTTTTAAAAAATTTGGTAGAATTAAAAATCGATTTTTCGGATGTCTTATATGATATTTGTCGCGTCTCTCCAAAACTGGAAAAGGTCGTAATATTTTTCAAATGGGAACGTTTCGATGTTTGCAAAGTTTATAATATTTTGAACATTACTCGTTCTTTAAAGAGAGGAATAGAATTTAATTTTGATCGATACGTAGCGTACGGACGAAGAAGCTCGTTTAGGCGCTTTAATAGATGCCTTAATCCGGACCACCTAACATATATCGACCAACTGTTCAAAAGGATCATGGTGACTATGAACGATATGCGCGGAAATTCAATCATTAGGTGGAACATAAAGCAATATACTCTCTCCCAGAGGGGTTGTTTGCCAGCTAATCTTGAATCGATCGATAGCCGTGAATACGAGGCCGAAAGAGAAAAAAATTTCTTTCAGAGTTCATTATGGTTGAAAGAAGATATCTATTTTTTTGAACCGAGTTCTTTTTTTAAGTTATTAGAAAGATTTCTATTTACTGAGCCAAAAACATTTCATTTGGCTTTTTCCCGTGTTGATAATCATGAATTTCTCAACAACATTTTTGAAGCTGTTCGACGTATACAATGGATAACGTTTAAATAAATTAAAAAATTGTTGTTTTTTATATAAAGGTTTTTTGATTGGTACATATGGAAAAATTTCCGATCTATAAAAATTATATAATTAAATAATTTATTTTAAGGAATAAAAATTTGTATTAATTATCGTATTTTATTTAAACCCGTCGTAGCTAGTAAAAACATTATTCTTTGAATAAATCATAATTCAAAATTTATGTTTAAATTAAACCGATTATGACGTCACATAGTGACGCCTCTTCGGGAACCAATATGGGTCAAAGGTCTTTGTGCAAATTGTGACAAATAATTTCGACTTCAAAAAATTTTGTGAATAATTTTTTGGGGGAATTTTTAGATTTTAACACTTAGATCTTCGATCTATATCAGTTTCAGATAAAACCTCATTATACTGGGTCCAACGATGCAGTTATTCTTTTTTTAATGTAGTCTCCCACAAAATACCGTTTTCTTCATTAAATCATTTTTTAGGGTGACTAAATTAAAAAAAATAATAGGAAAAATAGTAATAAATTATTATTTTTCGGTAATATACGACTCTCGCCTTACGGGAATCGCAAAAGCGGCTGAACGGTTTCGAGTACCATTTTGTTAAGCTTAAAGTATCTTCAAACCGATTATGACGTCATATAGTGACGCCTAATCGGGAACTAATAGAAGTCGAAGGTCTAGTTTTAAATTTAAACTTAAAAAAAATTTGCGAATTATTATTATTATTTTTCGCTTTTTGATGTTTTAATTTGCACTTAAACCTTCGACTTATATCAGTTCCCTTCTGACGTCTCCATCAGTTGAAGCATCGTTATCCACAAGGTGTCGCGCGAGCACGTTAGGTCGTTTTTCGGTCCCCTTCAAAAAGTCACTATAATATAGTGTCGCCTTACGGGAATCGCAAAAGCGGCTGAACGCTTTCGAGTACCATTTTGTTAAGCTTAAAGTATCTTCAAACCGATTATGACGTCATATAGTGACGCCGTGTATATAAGTCAAAGGTCTAAGTGCAAATTCCGAAACTTAAAATTTTTATGAATTGTATTATTTTTTCATGAATTTTTTTAGATTTTCACACTTAGACCTTCGACTTATATCAGTTCCCTTCCTGACGTCACTATATCGGGTTGAATCGATAGTTTATTCCTAAAAAGGTGTCGCGCGAGCACGTTAGGTCGTTTTCGGTTCCCTGAAAAATCACCTATAATGTCGACATAACCTTACTGAGGAATCGCAAAAGAAGACGGCTGAGGTTTCATGATACCATTTTGTTAAAGCAAAGAGTATCTTCAAACCGATTATGACGTCATATAGTGACGCCTAATCGGGAACTAATAGAAGTCGAAGGTCTAAGTGCAAATTTCGAAACTTAAAAAAAATTTTTTGAAATATTATTGTATTTTTCGCTGAATTTTTGCGTTTGCCTTCGACCTATATCAGTTCCCTTTCTGACGTCACTATATCGGGTTAAAGCGATAGTTTGACCTAAAGGTGTCGCGCGAGCACGTTGGTCGTTTTTCAGTTCCCTTCGAAACATCACTATAATATAGTGTCGCCTAACGGGAATCGCAAAAGCGGCTGAACGCATTTTGTTAAGCTTAAAGTATCTTCAAACCGATTATGACGTCATATAGTGACGCCTAATCGGAAACTAATAGAAGTCGAAGGTCTAAGTGCAAATTCCGAAACTTAAATTTTTTTTTGTGAAATATTATTATTATTTTTTCATGAATTTTTTTAGATTTTCGCACTTAGACCTTCGACTTATATCAGTTCCCTTCCTGACGTCACTATATCGGGTTGAATCGATAGTTTATTCCTAAAAAGGTGTCGCGCGAGCACGTTAGGTCGTTTTTCGGTTCCCTTCGAAAAGTCACTATAATATAGTGTCGCCTTACGGGAATCGCAAAAGTGACTGAACGCTTTCGAGTACCATTTTGTTAAGCTTAAAGTATCTTCAAACCGATTATGACGTCATATAGTGACGCCTAATCGGGAACTGAATAAAAGTCGAAGGTCTAAGTGCAAATTTCGAAACTTAAAATTTTTGTGATATTATTATTATTTTTCGTGAATTACTAGGTGTTTTCGCCTTGGAATGACTTTATGCGGTTCCCTTCTGACTGATCACTATATATCGGGTTGAAATCGTGGTTATTCTAAAAGGTGTCGCGCGAGCACGTTTGGTCGTTTTTCGGTCCCTTTGAAAAGTCACTATAATATAGTATGCCCAGGAATCGCAAAAACTGACCAGATTCAGTACATTTATTAACAAAAACTATCTTCAAACCAATTATGAGCATCATATGATGACACCTAATCAAGAACTAATAAAAGTGAAGGTCAGTACAATTCGAAACTTAAATTTTTTTGTGAAATATTATTATTTTTCATGGAATTTTAAATTTTGCGCTTGGAACTAGCTAAATATCAGTTACTCACGACGTCACTATATCAGGTTCAGGCGATAGTTTATCCCTAAAAAAGGTGTCGCGCGAGCACGTTATCGTTTTTCGGTTCCCTTTGAAAAGTCACTATAATATAGATGTACCCTTGCAGGAATCATAAAAAGTGACTGAACGCTTTCAGGAGTACCATTTGGTAAAACCAAAATATCTTTCAAACGTTATGACGTCATATAGTGACGCCTAATCGGGAACTAATAGAAGTCGAAGGTCTAAGTGCAAATTTCGAAACTTAAAAAAATTTTTGTGAAATATTATTATTATTTTTTCATGAATTTTTTTAGATTTTCGCACTTAGACCTTCGACTTATATCAGTTCCCTTCCTGGGCGATAGTTTATCCCTAAAAAGGTGTGGCGCGAGCACGTTAGGTCGTTTTTCGGTTCCCTTCGAAAAGTCACTATAATATAGTGTCGCCTTACGGGAATCGCAAAAGCGACTGAACGCTTTCGAGTACCATTTTGTTAAGCTTAAAGTATCTTCAAACCGATTATGACGTCATATAGTGTTAAGCTTAAGCTATGGACAAACCGATTATTACATTGACAAATTCTAGCTCATAACTTTTTGTAGATTATTATTATTATTTTTTTCATGAATTTTTTAGATTTACCATTACTTAGACCTTCGATTATCAGTTCCCTTTGAGCGTCACTATATCAAGGTTGAAGCGATGATTATCCTCAAAAGGTATCGCACGAGCACACATTGGAATAGTTTTTCGATTCCCCTTCGAAACGTCATATAATATAATGGTGTCGCCTAACGGGAATCACAAAAGCGGCTGAACGTCGAGTACCATTTTGTTAAGCTTAAAAGTATCTTCAAACCGATTATGACGTCATATAGTGACGCCAAAATCGGGAACTAATAGAAGTCGAAGGTCTAATTTGACTCCTCCAGAGGCACTAAAATTTTTTTTTTTTGTGATTATTATTATTATTTTCATAGTTTGATTTCGCACTTGGAGCAGCTAAACTCTCTCATTCATACGATCACTATATCAGGTTGCGAAGCAAATAAGTTCATCCTAAAAGGTGTGGCGGCGTTGGGGTCGTTTTTGGTTCCCTTCGAAAAGTCACTACTAATATAGTATGCTAGAATCACAAAAGTGTGAGCTTTTTTTGAAATACCATTTTATTCGCTTAACGTGTCTAAACTTGAATTATGATCATATAGACGCCCTAATCGGGAACTAATAGAAGTCGAGTAGAAGGTCTAAGTGCAAATTCGGAAACAAAAATTTTTGTGAAATATTATTATTATTTTTCATAGTTACCGATTTTCATAGACCTTTGAATCAATTCCCTTCGAAACGTCACTATATCAGGTTGAAGCGATAGTTTATCCTAAGGTGTCGCGCGAGCATTGGGTCGTTTTTCGGTTCCCTTCAGTCACTATAAGCGTATAAAGTGTCGCTATAAGTCAAAACGCTAAGTGCTTTCAAATATATTTGTTAAAACTAATGTCTCAAATAGTTATAATGTATAATGTGCCTAATCGGGAACTAATAGAAGTCGAAAGTCTAAATGCAAATTCCGAAACACATTTTTGTTATTATTATTATTTTTCGCAATTTTAGATTTCGCACTTAGACAACCTGGCTCCTCAAGTCACTGTCACCCTGCTCAGGTTTGACAATCCGTTTATCCCTAAATATGTGCACCAGAAACATTAGGGTAGATTTTCGTTCCACTAACGTCACTATAATATGGTAATCGCACGGGAATGCCAAAGCGGCTGAACTTTCGAGTACCATTTTGTTAAGCTTAAAGTATCTTGGCCGAATTGACGATATATGTGACGCTAATAAGGGAACATAAGTCAAGGAGATTAAAGTGATTTGAAACTTAAAATTTTTTGTGAGAATTATTTATTATTATTTTTTTCATGAATTTTTTCGGTGCTCATAGGGCAACTAAGTTCCCCCTTCCTGGCATCCTGCATATCAGTTGAAGCGATAGTTACATCTATAAAGATGTGCTACGAAACACATTCGGTCGTTTTCAGGTTGCTAAAGTCAAACTACTCAATATAGTGTCGCCTGTGAATATAAAAGCAACTGAACCTTTCAGTACCATTTTGTTAAGCTTAAAGTATCTTTAAACCGATTATGACGTCATATAGTGACGCCCATTCGTCCCCCTAATAAGTCGAAGGTCTAAGTGCAAATTCCGAAACTTAAATTTTTTTTTTTGTGAATTATCATTATTATTTTTCATGGATGTTTTGGAGTTTTGCGCCGAACGCTATTTCTATCGTTCATACCCTGGCATTCATATCGGGTTGAAAACGTGGTTTATCCTAAAAGGTGTCGCGCGAGCACGATGGAGTCGTTTTCGGTTCCCTTCGAAACATCACTATAATATAGTGTCGCCTTACGGGAATCGCAAAGAAAGCGGCTGAACGCTTTCGAGTACCATTTTTGTTAAGCTTAAGTATCTTTAAACCGATTGAGCGTCATATAATGTTATCTAATCAGGAACTAACGAAGTCAGTCTCCGGTATAATTTAAACCGATTTTTGTGAGATATCATTATTATTTTTCATGAATTTTTTTAGATTTTCGCATTTAGGATACTTTGTGCGCTTTTCAAAATATATTGTGTTTTTAACATGTTACCTTATAAGTTGATCTACGGAATTTACTAAACTGTGAACTATTTTGTTAATAAAGAGACAAAGATCAAGGTGGCTGAAATAATATAATAAAATGTATAAAAGGAAACATTCTGTAATGAATTTAAAAGAATATTGAAAAAACGTAGTCTATATCAATACAATTTCAATCTATCCATTGGTGCCTGGCTTCTGCTGTGAGGCATGCTAGTTTACTGACAAATTCCTTTTTTTTTTTTTTTTTTTTAGCAAAATTTCTAAAGGGAACAATCAATTTAAATTTTTGATACTAACCCATAATAAAGGGAACGGTTTTTTGTGCCATTACATTAGGCAAAGATTTCCGGAACACTTAGTTTTTTTTTCGGAAATTTTGAAAATTTTCCCAGGAACCCCCTGTACCCCCGCAAACTATTGAGGAGTATCTAAGGACACTACAACTGATTTTAGTTTTACGATATCTCGAATTATTTCCGAGTTATTGAAGTTTTCGGTTCCCCCTCAAAAACAAAAACAAAATTTCTCTTCTAGTGGGGTGCGCACCTCCCAACTCTAAATATCAACTTATTTTTATATGCGCCCCTGGAGTTTTTATTTTAAACGATAGTGAAAAAAATTTTAAAAAATTCCAAAAATTGCCTGTTTTTTTTGGTCTAGGTGGAAATTGGCTTTTGAGGCTTGTTTTCTTGCAACAATTTTATAATATGTGGATACCTGAATACCATTTCTTTACAGACTTAGATTATTTTCTGTTTCCCTCGAAGAAAAAACTCGCTTAAGAAACGAAAAATTTATTTTGCACCATTTCCCGAGAAGTAAAAAGTAACGTTATTTCGTGCCCCAATCGAAGCGCGAGGGGTCCCCTAAGATTTTTTTTAAGTTAATTTTTAAAGTGTACTCTATATATAATTATTTTTTTATAGTATATTCTCACTTAAATTCAATTTTTCTTCGATAAATAATTTTTAGACATGACTAAACTAAAAAAAATTTAAAAAAAATTCACGACGCCAATTTCTCTCGGAAACGTCGTTGTTACATTGTGACATTACGCGACGCACTTCCATATATTTTACCCTAGATAAGATGGGAAACATGGCTTTGGCACAAATTTGTGTCAAAACCCCCTATTGGGAACATGGCACAAAATTGGCACAAATTTTTTTAGGTAATAAAGGGATTTGTGCCAATTTTTGGCACAAATTTGTGTACGAGTAGTGAGTCCCTTTAGTTTGTTCCTTCGTGCATCCAAATCGACCGTTTTATTTTTTAAAAAGTGAAATAAATGAAACCAGATTAAACAGGAAATTTTAATTATTTCTCATCAAAAATGATATTATTCACTTGTTTGCGAGAATCACCGTAACTAGTAAAGTTTGCTTCGATACGCGAAGAAAATGTAAATTATAATAATATGGTAAATAAATGTATCACAGCATATTTTTTTAAAATGAAAAAAAAAACGACAAGAAATATACATTTTATTAAATATAAATTCAAAAATATTTTATATGCGTACGTTACGCGTTAAATAAATTCGACATTAGTTCGATTTTCTTCTAAAAACCGTTTCCACTCTGTAGGAAAATTTGGACGTATTTCATTGGGACAAATTTTGCCGTCTTTGATTTCGCTGTCTAACCAGCGATGAATGCCTTTCCAATTTTTTTCCAATTGTCTAAGAAATCGTCGCTAAATTTTAGCCACTTTTGAATTTCAATGAACCGGCTTTCCGTGTCCTTTATCATTTCCGGAACGGAGAGCTTACATTTTCTGTTAAAGAAGGTATAGACTGCCTTCTCTCGCAGAGCTCGCAAAAGAACGTACCATATCGTTTTCACTTTCGCCAGTCCGACGGTGCGGTCGTTTATTAAGTAATAAAGAACGTAACCTTCGCAATTTTTCATTCTTCGAATATTCGTAATTTCAGCATTCACGTCTTTTGGAGATATCGAATAGTATTCCGGCGTTAACATCCCCACGAACTTTAAATATTCCAAGCAGACCTGATGAGAGACAGTCGACAACGAATAATTATCTTCGTCGTCGTCACCGTACACCTTTCGGGGCGCTGATGTCATCAACAAGCCGTAGATTTTCGATTCTGTTAGGTGTGAAATATCGACAATATGTTGCCGATCGGTTAGCAGTATCTCGCAAACTACCGTCGTTTTAGTGACGTTCAAGAAACGCTTAAAAATATCCAATTTCGAAACTTCCATCGCGTCAAATGTATCTAATACCGCCATCGCCACCTTTTTCGCGATTAAATATCTCTCACCGGTGTATTTTTCGACGTCGGAGTAGCACTGGAACAACATGTGTACGTTCTTAGAGCCGGCTATGACGTAGTATTCTCCGGCAATCTTCCTCACCGAGAAATGTCCGCTTTCTCCATTAATTTTTGTCACGCAAACAACCTGGGTAGCGTTCGCGGGAGAATCGAGAAAAAATTTTGACCACGCGTCGTCGTTTTCGGGTTGATGAATATCCTCGTCGCCAATCCCTCCCGTAAACTTTCTGTTGGCGTAAATAGCGAAATCGAACACCTTTTCTTTTCCTTCCAGCCGCATGAAATTCAAACCGCGAGGGACGTTCTTCCAAATCCATTCGTTTTCTCCATAAACCTCGTCCTCCGATTCGCTTTCTTTTATTTTGACGTCGTGTAGGGTGCAAGAATATTCGGGAGGCAGAATACCTTTCGGGACATCAGCGTCAATCACTTTCAGTAAGGAACTTTTGCTCTTAATTTCATCAAACATTTCCTCGGCTATCCTAGAGCTGCATCGGGCCCTCTCACGTTCTATTTCGAAATTGCGATACAATTCTTGTTTTTGAATTTCGGTCATGAAGTCGTAACCCCGCAGCTCATTTTTGAGTAAATCAAAATCTTCGTTTTGTTTCGACGAATCGATATCTCCACCCTGCATTAATGATGATAATTTCAACTCAAATGAGTAGCTCAGCAGCCTTTTTTTATTCCTGATTTTAATCCGCTCTCGATCGCGTCGTCGGATATTAAATAAAAATGTACGACGTCTGAGGTATTTATAAGCTAGATTTAACCAAAATTGTTTTCTTTCTAATTAACAGCATTACTAACTAACTTTATTTTTAAGTGTTCTGAAGACTGAAATAATAATTTTAATTTCTTAATAATAATAATAATAATAATAATAATAATAATAATAATAATAATAATAATAATAATAATAATAATAATAATAATAATAATAATAATAATAATAATAATAATAATAATAATAATAATAATAATAATAATAATAATATATTATCCACGTAATAGTGAAAAAATAACTAAATCGACGAACCCTCGAATAAGTTTGGAAAACCTACTAATTTTCTCGCTCACTAATAAATGAAATCACGGTATTTTATAATAGGTTAAGATGAAAAGAAAGAAAAAACAATATTAGTTTCGTTACTTTTATTAAATGTTAAAATAAAATAAAAACTTGCGTCGTCATCCTCATCAGCAGTGGCAACAGTGGCAGCAGCAGCAACAGCAGCAGCAGCAAGAAAAAATACATAAAAAAAGCCAAATGAAACGGGGCGTATTTCCAGGAGATTTTGTATTTCGTTTAACTTCAATGATTATTTGGGAATTTAATAAAAACCAGTAATTATTTCAGTGTATATTTTTTTATTAAAACATGTCTATAATAAACTTGTATAAAAATAATAGTATAATGCAATAGATAAATTTTTAAAACTAAAATGGTGTATGATATTTTTCCTAAAATCTTACAACGTGTGGTATTAAAAAATGGGTCTCGTATTGACGAGATCGTAAAATAAAAATCTGAAATTGCAGAGCAGCAAGAGCGGCAACAGCAGCAGCAGCAGCAGCAGCAGCAGCAACAGAGCTTCGCCTTACGCTATTCATACCTTATTCAAAAAGCCTTCTCGCGCTAAGAGTAGAGTGCACTAGAAAAAAATATTAATTCTTCGATAGGAATATGTAAGAAAAATAGTAATAAAAAGTAAGATAGATTTTTATTTTTATAAATCTATCGTGTAGAGTTTGCATTTATATAAAAAGCGTTATAGCTTCGTTTCATGCGGGAATCTCGTTCTACTAAAAGGGGTAGCGAGAAGAGAAGGAAGCGGTGGAGGCGGCGGAATTTGCGATGCTGGTGGAAGTGTATGACCGGTAATGTGGTGGTGGTGGTGGTGGAAGTGTGTGACCGGTAAAAGAACCGGTGGATGTTGAAATAATTCTCTCAGCGGCGGGTTTTTGTCTTTTCAAAGATGGATACGACGGGAAAGAGTCTTCGAAGAGGAGAGGCATCGGTGGGGGCGAAGAGTTGATTGGGGTTGTTGATGGTGGAGAAGGAGATCTCATAAAGGTCGGTAGGCTGTTGTTATCTTTCCCCGTCGGGTAGCTTCTAAGAGTCGACGTTGAGAAAGGTTCCCGATATCTCTTTAAAGAGGAAGTGTGAAACGGATACTTAAACTCGAAGGGATCACTTATGCGATAATCATCGCTGAAACGTAAATTCTTAGTATCGTTTTTATTATCGCTCCTTTCCTTGTTAACTTGTATCGTAAATGTAAGTCCTGAATCTCGCGTTAATTTATTTTCTTTCTCTTCGTTCTTCGCGAATGAATTATTTTCATCGTCATCATCATCATCGCGGGTTTTTTCAATCATCTTCTTGATTTCATCTAGGCTGTTAAATCTTTCTTTATTTTTCTTTTTTTTAGTTATTTTAGCGCATCGGCTCTTAATGATGATTTTGCGTATTTCGTTCAAAATCATCGCTATAGCGAGAATGACCAGAATCGGAATTGAAACGATCATGGCTTTATACCACCCGTTTTTATTCCAGAAATAATCGAGATTTTCGATCGCGGTATTAAAAAATTCTCCAATATCCCAAAACGAAGACCAGGAGGGTTCACCGATCGTTTCGCACATACTGACGCACTCCAGTAAAGGTAGATTCCGCAAAACTTGGAATTAACAGAGAGTCTTCGAGAAAAATTAACTATATCCGTATTGTTATAAACGGCCTTAAATATAAATTTGTGGTGCTCCTGTATCGAGTATCTTAGTCTCACATTTTTAACGAAATCGATTCTAAAGAAATTTAATTTTTTCATCAAAATAGAGTTTTTCACCATTTTTTGGACAGGTTTCTATATACATAGGCGAGCTCAATTGATGGATTTTTAAATAATCGCGTTTTCGCAACCCTTAGCATCACGAAGCCTTTTAACGTAAAACGAACCTCTCGTTTTATTTTCCAAATTGAAAAATTCGTATCCTCTCTTCCTTACATTTCTGCAACGATCCGGGTAGGGCGTGGCTCGATTAATTATTATTATTAAGACGAAAACCAGGTTCCAAAATAGCTTCGGGCGCTTCATGCTGATGAGACTGTTTCTTCCTCCGCTTGTCGGTGAATGAACCACGCCACGGCGTTCGAGCTGATTTGCGCTTCGGGAAGAGGTGGGGTTATATATATATAGTATAAGAATCGATAAAGGTTTTTATTTAAGTAATAATTTTTTTAACAATTTTTATTATATGCATGCAGATTATTCGACAAAAATATAATAGAAAAAAGAAAATATATTAATTGATGATATTTTTAACCGTAGTGGAACACGTAAATAAAATTGTGGGTCGATGACTAACAATATCGACGATCGATTGACATTTTTACTTTTTTTTATGAATTTTTTAAAATCGGAAGGGGGTAGGAAGAAGAGTTCTCGCAGAGATCGACGTTCGTTTTCGATTATGGAGCTTCAGCTTATTTCTAGTTAAATGGTTGTGTCAATGGCTTTTGGGTTGTTGTTCTTGTTGTTCTTGTTGTTGTTGTTGTTGTTGTTGTTGTTGTAGGGAATTTTCCTCTTCTCCGTTGATACTCCGTGGATTCAGCACTAGCGCGTATGCTGGCGGCGGTAGATCGTCCGATGGGGTAAACGAATCGATATTCCGACCATCAGTCAAAGGAAGATTATCGCAATTCACCACTAACGCGTAAGATGGTGGCGATAGATCATCAGATGGGGGAGACGATTCGATATTTCGACCATCAGATATAGGAAGATTAATG
Organism: Trachelipus rathkii; assembly: GCA_015478945.1. Classification (NCBI taxonomy): domain Eukaryota; kingdom Metazoa; phylum Arthropoda; class Malacostraca; order Isopoda; family Trachelipodidae; genus Trachelipus; species Trachelipus rathkii. Next base: position 34,537 of record JABUQX010001890.1, on the reverse strand, counting down.
GAATTCATCGCTTGAGCGTAAGATGGTGGTAGCTCGTACGGAGGCGGCAATATATCCGATGGGGAGATCGTTTTGACATCGCGTTTTTTAGGTGCGATACGAATATGGAAACGATCATCAAGAGGATGAAGAACGATCTTATAACGATAATTGAACCAAAGAATATAAATCATTTGTCCCAGGAATATAAATTGAGGTAAAATTACAAGAAAAAAAAAAGTATATCTACATATATGAGCGCCATCATCTAGTAGATCGCATATTCTCGCGTTCTGGGTGGAAATATATAAGCCGCAATAATTCGAATTCTTACTAATAGGAACTGTGAAATTTTTGTATCTCGAATCGCCAAAAAAAGCTCTGTATACGAATTTGCGTTCTTCGTTCAGCTCGTATTTCACCTCTACAGAGTCATCGAAGAGGATTTCGTTAAATTCGTAGCGGTTTTCCTCGTTCAATTTGACTGTTTGTCCAGGATGAGGACAGGTTTTTAAATCCATCGGTTTGCTTAGCGGATGTATTCTAATAAAATTTCTTATTAATTTTTCACCACCGACGTCCGTATTTAGCCTCTTGACGGAAAACGAGCCAGTTGACGAGTCGAAAAATTGGTATCCTCTCTCCTCTATATCTTTGCAGCGTTGTTTCGAGAGCGTTGCTCGAGTGAGGTTAACGACGAGTGGTAGTAGGAACAAAAATAAACTGTGGATCTTCATGCTGAAAGCGAAACGTCCTCCGGTTTTCCGTCAGTGTATCACGATAGAGTTTTTCTTTTATTTGAAATTGGTGTCGAGTAAAGGTTTTATATATATATAGTAAAATTATTTATTAAAAAATAAGATTATTTTTATAAAATGTTTTATTCATGCAATGTAAATAAATAGCTTATAGTATCAAAGGAAACACAAAATCGGAAAATAATTTTTTTCCGAAAATATAAAGAACTATTATTTTTTATATGTTTTCTAAAATTATTGTTACGGTCCGGTTTCGAATTCGCCCATTCGATTGAATTCCAGTAAAATTGGCCTCGGAGATTATCAAACTATTATTGTAGTTGCTGTCGTTTCCTCGACCTTGGGGTTCTTCTTCGGTAAGTCGCAGTGGGGGTGACAACGACAACAGGTCTAGCTTGCGGTAGTGGGGCATTAGCGTATTCCGATGATAGTTCTGGTTTGAATATATCGCGTAGATTGGCTATTAATAGTTTAAAGCATTTTGTAATAAAAACCACGACTAAAACAAAAATTGTCGCTTGCGCGGAAAATTTAATCGTCCTTTTAAACATCGCGTTTTTCTTCCAAAGGTATTTGATTTTGTCTTCCGCCATATCCACCTTATCTCTCAAAGGCGCAAACTAAAGAAGAATACGAAAAGCGTCGTCGTCTTCTCATTAACGTTATCATATTCGGCGCACTCAGGCGAAATGTAAGCGCCGCAAAACGTCGAATTCTCGTCGATCGGTAGCGCGAAAGAATAAATTTCACCGTCCTCGGAAATCACGCTGAACCTAAATTTGCGACGGTAGTCGTCGTCGTTCACCGCGTATTTCAGCTTTATATTTTGTTGAAACTGGACTCGGATGAATTTGTGCGTAATATGATTAACTCGGAAAAATTCTCCGTTTTTTGGGCAGGATTCCAAATTGGTTGGCGTTGTTAAGCGATGTAGTTCAAAAAACTTTTCGATCGGCTTCTCGCATTCCCGATCCACGCTTCGTTCTTCGATGGAAAACGAACCTCTCGTTTTGTCTTGCAAGTTGAAAAATTCGTGTCGCCTTCCTCCTACATTTCTGCAATTATATTCTGGGTCGTCGGGCGTCGCTCGATGAAGGAGCACGACGATTTGTATAAGCGTGGTTAAAAATAATTCCGAATACTTCATCTTTAATCGGTAGAGTCTTTATCAATCCCACGACTAGCCTTTTTTTAACAAACAGTCTTTTCGTACTCGAGGAAGGTGGTCGAGAATGAAGGTTGATCTAATACACGCTTATATATAGAGGTGTTTGTATAAAACAAATACATATTTTATTTTTATTTATACAGTATATGAAAATAACTACATAAAACAGTTTATAAGAAAATAATAATTAAAACGCAATATTGAATAAAAAAAAAAATAGAAACAATTTTTAACTTTTTAGGAGTTTAGGTAGCACGAATAACGCAGTTAGAGGAATATAACCGTAACATCCAGTCAAATTAAAAAATTATATGTATAGCGCATGTGCATTAAAGTTGCTCGTTCGTGTCATTGCCTTCAAAAAGATTTAGACGCATGTATTATGAGGCTGTCTCGGGGGTGTTGGCGTCCGCCTTCGAATTTGCTGCTGCTGCTGCTGCTGCTGCTTCGGTCGATTTTTTGTTAAATGATTGCGGCGGTTGACTTTGTTGTTATTTTCTCGTCGCTGATGTTGCGAGTTTTCTGTTAATCTCCCTTTTTTCCGTTTTCCCTCGACCGATCTCGCAGTTGCGGAGGGAACGAGGCCGATAGATCTGTCAACGGAGGTCGTCGACGCTTGGTACGCCGAATGTAACGTATTCGAGGTATTGTCGATCTGATTTTCGAATTCGAATGAAGTGGATGCCGTGGATAGATTGTCGTCTGATTCGTAGTCGCCGTCTCTTCCTACGGGCAAATGTATCTCTGAATAATCGCTATCGTCTTCCAATGGGAAAACGCGCGTAGGTAAAACATTATCGGAAACGTCGGGAAGATGGGAAGGAGGAGGAGGAGCAGGAGGATTCGAGTGGGAGGGGTGGGCCCGGTCGAATTTAATGTCGCTGCTGGGATCTGAATATTCGACAACATCGCTTCTTTCAAAGAACTACTTTTCATATCTAAATAGTGATTTTCGTTATCGTGATTGGTAAATGCAGTCATCGTCATCACCGAGTTCGCGAATCCTTCTCTCTCTCTTCCTTCTTCTACTATTCCGAAAAAAGGTTTATTTTTCCTTCCTTTGTCAATGGCGGCGTAAATCGGGCCCGAGATGGAGGATCCGACGGCTTGATTAGCATAATATGGCGGTAGAGAAAAGAGGACACTATACGATTTCTTTACTTTCATCTGGTTTTCAGCACCCTGCCATAAATCTAACGCCGCCCATTTGACTAGTTTCTTTTAATGATTTTATTCTCTCCTTTCTAGAAATCTCGAAAATATTCGAAACAAGGCGTAGGAAATAAGTCCTTGTATGATTGCGCTAACGCCTACGTTATTCGCCGTATTAACCAGTAAAAATTTTACGAGATCTTTATTGAGAAAAGAGTTTAATTCGTGGAGAACATTTTTTAAAGATCGGGTGGTATTTTCCGAGCTGTTGAATTTCTTATATCCTCTGAAATTTTTTAAAAACGTGAAAAGGGACTCTCCGAAGAGGAAGCAATTGGCGAAATCTTTCGATTCTTCCGTGTCGACTTTGATGCACATTTTTACGCAAGATCCGATAATTTTCAGTCCTACCGACGAGTTATGTTCCAATGAAGTTCTATGTTCTTTTAAAATTTCGCAATCGTCTTTTTTTTCGGGTTCGCATTTCTTCCCAACCATGTTCAAAATCGGTTTCGCCGTTCGCGATGCTGATACGGGATCTATTTCGTAACCGATCAGGTAGTGATGAAACAGTGATATTTGGCCGATATTAAATTCTCCTCTTTCAACAAAATTTTCCGATTCTCTCATCATCATCATGACCTTTATGGAAACGTTCGAAAAGTCGTTTTCGCAAAGATCGAATGGCGGTTTATGAGCCCTAATTTCCCCTCCCGTCAAGTTAATTATGGGAAGAAAAAATTCGAACGTTACGAAGGATCGAATGCAGTTTCATCTCTGCCATTTCCCAGAGTGAGAAGTCGTGTTCGTCAGAAAGTGTCAGAAGCGTAATAATAATAATACTATTAAAAAAGAAATCCCCATCTCTTCATTTTTTAGTACGAGGATAAAAATACACCTTGCGTCCGATCGACAGTCGGGTTTGTGTTAGGTTTTGAGGAAAATAGAAAAGGTAAGCGTTTTTATACAAATTTATTTTTATCGCCCGCGCATGTCGATATATAATAACATTTATCTTAAAATTAAATAATTCCATTTAATTATAAATAATATCCGAACGAAAAGTTTATTACTTCATTTTTTACAAACACTTTTAATAACATTTTACCACAGTTGTTGTTAAAAAGAACACTATAAAACGGTAATTTTGAATTATTAAGCTTAAGCTATCGTTAAACCGATTATGACGCCATATAGTGACGTTTCATTGGAACTAATGTAAGTCGAAGGTCTTCCAGGAAAATATTTTCAAACAGATGATAAGATTATTGAGAAAAAAAGAAAATAATTTTTATATAATTTATTTTTATCATCTAACGCCTTTTTATACATCGTGTGTATTATTTATCTTATAGATACAAATTCAATATTTAATCTTAAGACAAAAACGTCATTTGTTTATTCAATCGTCTTTATTAACACGGTCTGTAATAACATTTTCCTGGAAGGGGTTATTATAGAGAAAACAGGAAAGCTGTGATTTTGCTTCTTTCTCGCTCGCGACCACGCAGATGTCCACGCATCTCCCTTTAACTCTAATACCATTGAATTCGTATTTTGCTATGTTATTATTAGTAACCCTGTAATAGTATTTTATATCCGAATCGAAGATCGATCTGCCACGTTCATCAAAACGCGCAAATTGGTCGGTTGCGTAAAGACACGGAACCTCACAGCCTGAAAGTTGCCCATCTTATGTCCAGCGGTCCCACATTTCGTGTACACCATTCCGAAATACATTTGATATGGCCTTCCTTCTATTCCAAAATACAACGTTTGGTTAATGAAATTCATAAAATATATTTCATTCTTGAATATGTCTAAATGAAAAAATCTAATTTTTTTTAAAAATACCGTCGACTTATCTTTTAGATCGTTGTATTTTTTGAAAATGTAAATACAGTCTCGACGATCTATTTTTACATTCTTTAGATATGGTTCTGGTGAAATGGAATTTTTCTCTCGTTAGATTCAAGAAAGGAATCCCAAAATCAAAACAAGGGTGTGACCTAACGCAAACTTCTTTCCTTTCTGGTTTATCGAAATCTGAAGCTTACCGAGGTCGATTGAACGATCAAAATCATCGTCGATAATATTAAAAACAATAGTTTCGTCATCCCTGTTGAATTATTTTTCTCAGTCGTGTCTTCTTTGAGAACTCGGTCGAGAAATGAAGAATCAGATGAACACTTTTATTCAAAAAAAAAAATTAGTTGGTTTTGTTATTTTTACATTATTTAAACCTGGAAACTACAACATGTGTCTAAAGCTAACAAGTTTTGCAGTACTGGCTTTTTATAATGACTAAGAAATGAACGAAAAATTGTTGATTGATTTAAAAATCCGACGGTGAGTATGATTGAATGAAGCGTTGAGGCGAATCCTAATACAGCTAGAACTTTTTAATTCATTCTCGCGATGTTCTCGTCGTAGTCGTCGTGTTATAGAAATAAATATTTGTTAGAAATATAGGTTGTTTTTTATTCAAAAACGATCTTCAATAGATTACCCTTGAGGAAAATAAAAGAGGAAAGCGCCTTTGTACAAATTTATTATTATTATCAAACCACACCTTATTTTATACATATATATATTATATATGTTTGCACGCGAACACTTGTATTTGTTATCATGATTTCATAAATAAATTTGGTAAAGCTATGCTTGATAATTTATATTCGACGCATAAAAAATATTTTTAAACAAATAAATTTTTGAGTTTAATTTACTTTCATTTTTTACCTATTCACCCCATGAAGTATTTTTTGATGTCTTTATTTGATTCAATTACTTAAAAAAAGCATATCGAGATCTACATTCATATTTTTTTTGTTTCAATATCCGTGAGATTTGTTTTCTTTTTAACATAAACCGCACGTTGTACTTAAATATCACGTGTGGTTTTTATCTTACGAATTTTTTATCCTCAAATAATTTCACAGCTTTGTATAACCAGCACGTAATCGTTCATCTTCAGTAAATATGAGACTATTTTGAAAACTAAATATTACATGAGTGTTTTATTACATCGTTAAAAAGTGATTTTAGAAAACTGAAGTTCCAGTTCAACTGGTGAAATTACATGAGTTTCTTTATGCTCTTACAACTATGTTTAAATTCATTTGAATCCTGCATGTTTTTCTTTTTCTAACTAATATTTTCCACTGATTTCGTTTTCCTTTTGTGGAGGTGTAACATATAAAAATTTTTTTCTATTTAACATACATTGATATTATGAAAGAACAAAGAATTGATATATTTATCTTAATAGTTTTACTGTGAGAGAAATAGTGAAGATAGTAACTGTTTCCACACAAAATTTAAATGTGTGTAAAAATTCATGAGACGATGGAAAATCATGAGTTTATTTTTGTAAATAATCTCCACATGGGGTTTTGTTTAGAGGCGAGGCAGTCATTTCTTTATTTTTCTGCATCATAGTTTCAATAAAGCAAAGAATTTTCCACACAAAATTTTTGCATTAAATAAGAGTTCATTTTGGGAAGACTATGTAAAGCTAGATAATCAACTCAACGCAGAAGAGTTTCTTTTTTATTTAAAATCACCAGGAATCAGTGATCACGGTTTTGTTTTGTAATCATTACCAAAAGGAAGTTGGTTTAAGGCATGAAGATTGTTTCTTCTGTTGAAATCCATATCAGCAACTTTATCTTAAAAGTGTAAGTCAAGTATAGTACTAGTGGGTAATTAATGAAATTTCACATAGTTAATTCTTTAGCCTATAAAAAGTTCTTCAAAGGACTCGATGGAAAATCTAGTTTCGTTTTTCATAAATAATTTTCACATGCAGTTGTTTCATTTTGCAAATCATTTCTTTAACATTTTTAACAAAACCATTAAATTCTCACATAAGTAGGACTTTTACACCGGTTCTATCCTTTGTCAGCAAAAGAAATTGTTTTTCAAAACTATAGTTGATGATGACTTGTATATTTATAGGTTTGGATTTTTTGTTGAATTAGGGTTATATTGAAAATCTCATAGAGATTTTCAGTTTTCATAAATATTTCCACATGGGTTCAGTTTTAAAAATATATTAGAATCTCAGTTTCTATTTGCCCAACGAATTTTCTACGAAAAAAAAGGAAAATTACACGAATTTTGTTTTAACAGTAAAGTAATGCTTACTAAGGAAAACTTCTGTTGGCATAATTGAAATTTCATGGTTTCTTTTAGCATATAAAATCAATAATATCAGTAAATCCTATTTTTGAAGTTTGATTTTTCAAGCATAATGCTCCGTAAGAATTTCTTTTGATACAAGAAAACCATAGTAATTAACAATGAATTTCATCCAACTAAGGAAAAAATAATTCTTTATCGTATCAAAAATATTTTTAAGGAAAACTATACGGTGGCATAGTTAATGAAATTTTCGTGGTTTTCTTTTGGCGTATAAAATCAACCAACACTCAATGAAATTCTCATATTGAAAATCGCTTATACTGAAAAGTCCACGATGCTTTAAAAGTTCATCTTGCGTAAAGAATCGTTTCTTTTTGCTAAAACTTACAATTATTGAAAAATAAGATTTTCTCACCATTTTATTTTTATCATTAAAAAAAAGTGACTTTTTGGAAAACTTCATCAGTTGGCACTCAGTCGTAAATTACTCTACAGATTATTTCTCGTATAAAAAATGTCGAAAGACAAAAAACACAAAACCTACGTAGAATTTATCGCTCGTGAATTTTGGTGAATTCGAAGAAAAACACAAACCTGCGTTTAACAGACCATTAAAATCTGCATGGAATTTGGTTTCAGTTTTGTGTAAAGGAGTGTTTGTGATTTTAGTCAGTTGGGCTGCCACAACCTTCTTCTAGCACAACTAAGCCTAACCTAGCCTAGCTGGCCTGGCCTAGCTGACCTAGCTAGCTCTTACCAACTGGCTTTCAGCTGGCTAACCCTAACTGACTCTTCTTCAGCCTAACTGCTAACCCTAACTAATACAAAACTGACCTCAAACTGGCTGACCTAACCTATTTAACTAACCTAACTAACCTGACTGGCTGGCCTAACCCTGGCTAGCTGGCTAAACACATTCATTTCAACTATTTTAACTAATACAGCAACTATTCTTAACCTAGCTAACCTAAGCTGGCTGACCCTAACTAACTAGCGCTAACCTAACCTAGCTTCTTCTTTAACTTAACAAACTAACCTCGGCTGCTTCTTCTTCATTATTTAACTGTTCTTCAACTTTAACCTAACCTGACACCAACCTAGCTAACTAACACAACTAACTCTTCTTCTAACTCAACTATTTAACCCTATTTAACTCTTCTTCCTTCTAAACTAACTATTCTTTAACTACAAGTACTGACGGCGTTTTTTCTACGCAAAAGTGGTTTTAATATTACTCTTGTGCTTTTTCAACTCTTTTTCCACTGCGTAAAAAAAATAACAATCATAACTCATAACTCTTACAGACGACATTTTTATATAAAATTACGAAAATCATGGGTTTGTTCAGTTAGAAAAAACCACCACAATACGCAAAATTTAAGCATGGTTTAAAAATTGGTCGTACAGTACGTTTTTGCCTCCCGCGGATACTAGAAACGCGTCCTACGCTCGTTGGTGACGTGCTATTAGACTCGTTCGAGATATTATGGTACGAAAAAGAAGAAATACCTCACGTAGGTTAAGTTTCTTACTAAAATAAAGAAAATCACAAGCACGAAACCCGCGTGAAAACTGTTTGCGAATAATAAAATCAAATTTTGTAAACGATATCTCACGTAAGATTAACCTAACCTAACCTAACCTAAGCATTAAACCTATATATATACGTGAGATAATTATTTTTTTGTAATACAAAAAACTTACTCGTGTTAGGTTTCCAAACTCCGTAGTGAAAATCTCGCGTAGATATTCATAAAATATATCTCGCGTAAGAAATATTCTATGCAGGATTTAGCCTATATCTACGTTGGTTAAGGATTCTTTTTGTAAATACCTCACGTAAATTATGTTTCAAAGTTATACATCCAAAATCACACGTAAATATTGTTATATAGTTTTCCGAACGAAACCCACGTGGGATTTATATTTGTAGAAAAATAAATGAATTTTAACGTCAAAAAAGTTTTTAATATTTGAAAACAGATATCTCGCGCGAGGTTTATCCTATGAAGAATTAAGCTTATAAAAGATTCTTTTTGTAAATGCAAAAATCTCACGTATAGTAAATTTCGAATTCATATAACCAAATCTCACGTGAATATTGTTATATATAGTTTCCGCACGAAACCCACGTGAGAATTATGTTTATACCCAATAAACCAATTTCAACGTCAAAAAAGTATCAAGTCTTTATAAAAGATATCTCGCGTAAGATTTATTTTATGGAGGATTTAGAGTATATATACGTGAATAAGGATTCATTTTATAAGCACAAAAACTTCACGTGAATTAAGTTTCAAAGTTATGTAACCAAAATTTCATATATGATTCACTTGAAACCACATTAGGATTAAAAATAAACATTTAACGTCAAAAAAAGATATTAAATTATAAAAAAATATAACTTTGGGTTTATCTATGAAAATTAGTATCTATCACACGTGGTAAAAAGGTTCTTTGTAATCTAAAATCTAGCAAGTAAATTTCAAGTTAGCATTATTTCATGTGGCTTTTCAGTGTGTGGTTTCTGGAAAATAAGCTCGCCGTCTTGTTTTATAATATCAAACCAATCATCAACGTCCTTTGTGATCAAATTTATTAAAAATGTCTCGCATAAGAAGGTATATCAATGAAAGAATAGTATATCGTGAAGTAAAGTTACTCAAATGAAAAAATCCTCACGTAAGTAAATTTTAAAGTTACACAATGACTAAAAGTCTAGAATATTGTTATATGGGTTTTTCACGAAATACGTGAGTGTATTTATAAACAGTAAAACCAATTTCAACGTCAAAAAAGTAGTCAAACCTTCATAAAAGAAATCTCTGTGAGTTTCTCTATGAAAAATTAAACCAATATCTACATTGAAATAATTATTTTGCCCAATATAGTCATAAAGTAAATTTCAAGTTCATATTAAAATCTCGTGAATAATATTATATATAGTTCCTTACTATAAACACGACAGGAGTGATTATGTTTATACCCAATAAACTAATTTAACATCAAAAAAGTATTAAAAGTTCGCACTTTTCGTAAAGATTACCTTTATGGAGGATTAGCGTGTATCTAATGGATAAAGATTCTTTGTAGCACCAACTTCATAATTAGGGTTTCAAAGATTATGTGTCAAAATCACATCAAATATTATTCTTATTATGTTTTCCACTTTAAACTCAATTAGGGTTTATATTAGCAATAAGTAATTTTTAACATAAAAAAAATTATTAAAATTTATTAAAGATCTGTACTTGTAGTTATCTATGAAAAAGAGTAAGTGTATATCTACGTATGTTAGATTCCTTTTGTAAATACAAAAATCTGTAAGATAATTCAGAGTTATATTCAAATATCAAGTGAAAATTATTATATAGTTTAAGCTTAGAAACTAAATGTAGTATGTTCTCATTCAGTAAACAATTTCAACATCAAAAACTCAAAATTTATAAAGATATCTTTATCGAACGGTCCCCTTGATGAAGATGTAAAACATATCGTGGTAGTTCTTTGTAATCTAAAAAATCTCGTAAAAATATATAAAACCATGACAAATCTCATGATATTATTATGTAGTTTATACAGAAACCACGTTAAAGAGTTAATGATTATAACCAATAATAATTTTAACGTAAAAAAAAAGTATCAAAATTTCTAAAAGATATCATACAAAGGTTTTATCCTATGAAAATTAGGCGTATATCACATGAGAATAAAAGTTCTTTTATTAGTAAAAGTCTCATAAAGTATCTTTCAAGTTATTCTGAAACCAAAAATCTACGTAACAGATCTGTTATGTAGTTTTCCACCCAGGGAACCAGTGAGATTAATTTATAAAAAATGAGGCCATTTCAACATTAGTATCAAACAACTAAAAGATATTCCATGCTCTTCTATGGTGAGTTGCGTAGTATATCTACCATGGTTGGTTTGCTGGTCATCACTTTAAAAACCTAATAAATTCATGAATATATTATTACATGACATTCAAGTTCCAGAGGACAATTTGTGTGAACGATTCATTTTGATCTCTGTATGTAAAATATAATAAATATATACGGAAACTTTATCTATGAAGATGAAATGTATCAGCGAAAACAAAATTCTTTTCATAAACACCAAAATCTCGTAAAGTAAATTTCATTTTTGTAAATAAAGTCTCACGTGAATATTATTCTATATAGTTCCCCATACTACATTAACGAATGTAGTTATAATAATATTGTTAACGTCAAAAAAAAGTATCAAATATTTTATAATATATAATAATTTATCAATGATTATTGAACTATCTCATGAATTGAGTTTCTTTTGTAGAAACAAAATCTCTCACATAAATTAGTTTCAAAGTTATACAACAGCAAAACTATCAACGTTATCTCATTATATAGTTTCACTTTTAAAAATCCATTGAGGTAGCATATAATCAATAAATCAATTTAACGTAAATATATCATAATCATAAAGGTCTCCTCTTGTGGGGGTTTATCTATAGACATTGTATATTCGTGAGTTAAAGTTCTTAATGCAAAGAACCATAGTAAGTTTTGAAAATTATGTAACTAAACCTCGCGTAAATGTTGTGCTTATGGTCTTCACTTTAAACTTCAGTGATGATGTGTTTATAATCAATAATAGTTATAACTTAAAAAAATATCAATTTATAGTGATATCTCCTTGTAAGTTACTTCATGGAGCATTTTAGCTATCTACATGATTCCAGGATTCTTTGTGTGTGTTTCATAAACTAGATTATGTTCTCAAATAAACCAATTCTAACGTTGAAAAATATCAGAAGTTCAGCAAATGATATCTCTCAATAAAGGGTTATACCATGGAGCATTTGGCACTATCCGCGTGAGTTCAACATTTATTTTTCTTAATCTAAAAATGGCGTAGTCATTTAATGTTTAGCAACCCAAACCTCGTTATCAATGATACTTATCGTTTACTTTTAAACCCCCGTGAGGTATCATTTATTAATAACGATTTTGATATTAGAAAAAATAATAAATTTGTAAAGTACCATGAGTTAAATTTCAATATTCATAGCAATCTAGTACCAGATTTTATCTATTAGATTCAACGGTAAACCTACGTGATATTTATTTTGGTCTCAAAATAATTTATATAATCAAAAGATCATATATTAAACATGTCATTTACTCTTAAATTAGTTTGCTTTTCAATAACATGTGTTTGACACAGCTCACGTAATTATTGCAAAAATTAAAACTAATTTTACGTAAAGTACCAAGACACTAGTAAAACAATATTCTCAGAGATAGTTTTTATTCAACATATAATAAGGAATAGATAGTAGTAAATCTTTATAAAAATAAAATTGTGATTTGGAGTTATTCTCCACTTTTCCGAATCAAATCTAAACATCTTTCTTCTTGAAAATTTACGTGTGACGTAATCATCTAGATCTCATAGCGATTCATTTTTAAAATCACTCGTTGGTAATCGTATTCTTCTGCGTTTTCTGAACTTTCTGCAAATCTGACAGGTTGGTTTATGTTAGAAGTTGCGAGGTAGCGATAATTACGCTTGTTTTATTACCTGTCAAATGTATTGTAATATTATCGTTCTCATCCATATATTTTGGCCTTATCAGTTTTTTATTCACTTTGCTTCTTTTTGGCACGCTGAATGGTCGATCAGCTTCGATTTCGCTAACTATCGATGGAGGTGACATTTATGATCTTTTGTGATGCCAGAGTCTGGAGATCAACATTAGCTATCTCCACTTACCGCGGTTTATTTGACCTTTGTAGTCTTTCTTTCATTCAATGTTTAGGAGGAAGGCGTCAGCTTTCTTATTAATAAAGAAAATCAGATGAGGACAGGCAGGCTAGCACTGGCTCTTTCAATTTCATGTGTCACCTATTTGCAAAGTATGGTGTAACCGAGTTAGAATCAAAGAGGTATAAATTCATCAATCAGTGGTTTATTTTCACTTTAATCATTATTGGTGCTTTTTTGATAGTTATTATTTGAAAAGTATTGGATCTGCATTGTCAGCTCAAATAAATGAGTTGAGTTAGGTGGCGGACCAATGCTAAAACTAATGGGGCTGGGATATTATCTCTCTTAAGTGATAATGGATGGTAAAATCTGGTTTCTCTTTGAATGAGGCATTCCATTGCCCATGAGAGTTCTGCTCCCGGTAAATATTTATTCTTCTTTTATTAATTTGGTGAAAAGCGTCTGATCTTTGTTTTAAGCTTACCTTTTATAAACCTGAAAATTAATATCCACTGTAGCTTTAGTTGATTAAAAAATTATTCATATCAGGTGATGTTTTTATACACACATATGATTATGTGTTTTCAATGAGAGTTAACCTTTTCTTTAATCCTTCTTTTTTATTTGATGTTGACGCATCAGTCTTCATTCTTATATTTGATCTAGTTCTTATATCTTTATTAGCACTGAAAGTCATTCTTTAGGTGATTAAATCAAACTCAAATCAGGCAACCTTACATAAGAATATGATGACAATCATTGATCTTGAATTCAAATATTAAAAATAATATTCTTAATTGTCATTTGTAAAAATTCTAGCAGTATATTTTTAAACTCTTCTGGCGTCAATAAATATATTCCACTTGAAATTACAAAAATTTAACATTAAATGAGGTTTCATAAGCCAGTAACTCTTTGAATTTATTTTCATTAAAGCAACTTTACCTATTCTTATCGATTACGATTTTATATAGTAACAATTTTTCAAACGTTTGATTAACTCAGTGTCGTTTATCCTGATATATCCATAGTGCATTGGACAATCAGTTATTAAACAAATCTAACATAAGAACATAAATTTTTATTTAGCTATATTTATAATATTCCTTTTAAAAAAATGGGTTAGGCTTGAGTCAAAGCTTCAAATTCAGATATTTTTATTATAAAAATAAATATAATTTCTTAATAAATTTATTATAATTAAAAAGATAAATCAAAAGTCTATAATTAAGTCATGAGACATCCTTATTCAAACAGAAAACTATTTATTGAACTACGACACCAGTGCAATTTACTATTTATATTTCATCAATTAAGATTTGATGTTGAATTTTGTGGTGCTTTTTATTCTATTCTGATCAAACTCATTAGTCTGATACATCATAGATAAAATTTTGCCGTGTTTAGTTCTTGTTTCTATACCATGATTACCATGTTCTTCTTTCAGTCTCGTTTGAAAACGTGAAAAAAGTTCTCTCTCTGTTGTGAATAGCTTGTTATATTAGACAGTTAACTTTGTTTTATAAATCCATCAGCTTTGGTTTTGAGCATTAACTAACAGAACAAAAATCAATTCATCTCATAACATTCATCCTCATTTTGGAACTGATGGTTGTTCCCTATTCTCTGCAAAATAATATAGTCCATTATTGAATATTGCAACAAATCATATATTAATGTTTTTATACTCATATTAAATATTTATTTGCTACAATTATATTTGTTCGTTTCTTTATTCGTCATCATGTCATCATCGTGTTAAGTCATCTTACCGGATTCAGAAATTATGTTAAAAATCGTCTTATTGCTATGAAAACATAGGGTGTGGGTGAAGTTTGAAGGTGATTGCAGTGTTTCTATAAATGTTGAATGTGCATCGTCATATCAAGCAGAGATAGCATATACATGCATATATACCATACCACCTTATACCATATGCCTATCTTCCTAACTCAATAACACTTATATATATATCGTGGGTAATAAAGACAATACTCATGTGTTCATCTTTCTCTATTATATTTAATATTTGCATGAAAGCTGCACATTAATCTGCTGATGAGAGAGGGGTGGCAGTGATTCCACTCAGGGATTCGATGAGTGTTTCATACTCGATTTGGCTGTTCTTTAGTCAGCTCAACTTTGTTTCAGTTTTGCTGATTCATCTGGTGGCTCTTTTGCAGTTGTTTGAGTTTTCAACTAATGTTTTCTTAGAATAGCTTGTTTGATTTTCGAACGATTACCAGATCTCGGGGGAATATCGGGTGATGTAAATTCAACTCGTTCTTGTTCTTTATCTTCCTCCTTTTCAACACCCTCTGCATCGCGTCCCTCTCCGACTTCTTGAACGGATGACTCATCGGAAGATTCGTCGAGTTTTTCACCAGGTGCTTTATCGGCATCCTCCTCCTCCTCCTCCTCTCGTTCGGGTGACTCGTCTTGTAACTTCTTCCTCCTCTTCGTCACACTCGTCCTGCGCTAGCGCCTTATCGGTTTCGTATCTGGATGAAACTTCGTCGGGTAAAATCTGATCGGATGCTTTGGCTGGCGCGTCAACGTGAACTTCGACGAGCGTCGGACTATCGGGTGACTTTTCACGACGCGCGGCAGAATCATCATCGGGCTCCTTTTCGTCTTCCCACTGCAGTTTTCCTCCCGTTTCGCTCTCTTCTCCGCCATCTATTTTAAAGTTGTTTGAAAATTGTAGTAGAAGACTTCCTTTTTTGGTTTCTAGATACGCGTTGGCCAGGGTTACGGTGCTTATGGTAGCGTTGTAATATCGTATTTTCACGTAGTCTAACTAATCGGGCGACATTTTCAAGCAGTTAATGTTCCATAATTTCTCTCAAATCGTTACCTTTATTGACATGGTAGTAAAGTGCTTTAATCTTTATTTTCATTATTACTGTGGCATTCCTGCCCGCATGATCGTGAAAGAGCCCTAATGTTACGCTCTTTAGATCTAATCCGCTCTGCAGCGTCTCGTGCGTTCTACATTCGTCATGTTTCTTCTCAAAACGCGTTCTGTTAATTCGCTCATACCAAAACATCTAGGTCTCGCGTGTGATGCATAGCGTCAGGCGCGGTACAATGTGGCAGTTGCTTTACAGTTATTTGCGTCCCCATTATATATTTTGAGTTTATTATTTCACAGTTTAAGATATGTAAAAGATGAGTTCAAATCTGATTCAGAATAGCTGGGCATAACATCCAGCACTTCCACATTTGCTTTCATTCATATTTTTTATATTATTGTTTTCTCATAATCAGATTATATGAGTACTAGGTTCCAGAGAAGCTTATTGAAGTAGTACGATGTTTCTTTATAAACTGGTGTATCTTTGGTTAAATCATCCGTTGACAGATTCTCATTCAGGCATGGAAAAAATCTGTGCAGTCTTATATTCAAATCTTATGAAAATCATTTTATAACATCTTCTTTCTTTTCTCTCTTTGAATTTTTGCTTTGAGATTAGCTAACTAAGTGTTTGAAATAAAAAATTTAGTGTTCTGAACTATTTGGTGGCACACTCATGAATTGATTTGTTTCAAGCTGTCATCACTTAAAAATACAAAATCTCAATTTTCATAAGATATGATATTCAACGAAAATGGTCTTTTCAAATAACCATTAAATAACGATAATATTTTTGACCGTATCATTCTACGTCATCTTTTAACAGTGATATTCGAAAATTGGCCTTTTGGAAAATGAGTATATGGTTATGCGTTGAAAATACATCATTAATATTTCAAGTATTTTAAACCCTAAATCCTTTAGTATATATATTAATGCTTTAAGACTTTCTTTATTATCAAATTAAGCCCTCTATATCTTGGTGTTCTACCCATGAGACGTATTGTTTCTCTTTTTAGTTTCAATTCATTAAATCATAACATCAAATGCTATCCATTTTACCACTTTGATTGTTTGTCCCCCAGTGGTGGGCTGAGTTTTCAGCCTCTGCTGCCTCTGAACGATTTAGTTATTATTAGTTTTCTGCCATTTGATTATTCATGATAAAATTTTGTTACATATTACACATAAACCATCATTTGTTGATGTCGTAAAGGCGCTACTTAAAGAAGTTTTTAAATTAGCTAACATAAGTAAAATTTTGTCAACATAGTTTTCGTTTAAATAGTCTTTAAAGAGATGGTGATGACTATAAAAAATAAAACGTATTTAGTTAGTTGGTTACCAATGAAACAATATGAATATTTTTATATCTTCTTTACATGTTAAAAAATAACACTTGTTACTGTTTTTTGAACGACGTATTTTCTTACATTTCAGATACTCCCCATCTTCTCTCGATGGTGTATCATGTAGATTACTTAGGTTTCTGCATTAATTCATCAATATATATTAGATAATATAAAAAAGCCAGTTTTCTAAAGCAGAAGATATATATATATATATATGTAACTCATATATATATATACCTTATATATATATATATATATATATACATATATACCTATATATATATATATATATATATATATATATATATATATATACATATATATACATATATATATAACTTTTATATATATATATATAACATATATATACTATCAATATATTCAATGCCTAATTGAAATGTGTTAAAAAGATGAACAAAATTATTTATATCGTTTTAAATGATTTAGTAATAAATTAAATTATAAAAAATAACAGAATATATTTTATAATTCAAACTTACCGTGAGATGCTATAGTAATAATCTTGTCCTAGGTAATTGATCTTGATGTGGATTATCTTTTCACATGTATCAGTTGGTTAACATGGTTTTAATCTTTTTTTTATAATAATATCTTTTACGACATTGGTGGTTTCATTCTTCTTTGGTTTCTGAGCT
This sequence comes from Trachelipus rathkii, assembly GCA_015478945.1. Classification (NCBI taxonomy): domain Eukaryota; kingdom Metazoa; phylum Arthropoda; class Malacostraca; order Isopoda; family Trachelipodidae; genus Trachelipus; species Trachelipus rathkii. Next base: position 16,721 of record JABUQX010001890.1, on the reverse strand, counting down.
GTCGATGAGATTGGATTATAGCTTTTAGAAGATATTTAAAAAATTAAAGCTATCTGAGAAGATGGAGATGAAATCTGACTTTATAACTCCTTCCTCCTTGGCATAAATTAATCTATCATAAAATGTTGATTTTGCCTCTTTTTCATAAATGTTTAACTCTTACAATTTTATCCTTATCCATGTAGAGCAAGGGCAGACTTCTTTCAGTTTCATTTTGATTATGTAATCTAATTTTAAGCAATGAAAAAACAATATAGCTGATTTTATTATAAATCTATAACATATGTTTAAATTTAGTTCATAAAATTTCCCACCTATATTGAAAAATTTAATGCATTTTATAAGATGTGCTAACATCTTCTAAATCAAAAAGTTAAATAGCTTTGCAATCTAAATTCAAAGCATTACAGTTGAATGTGAATTTTGTATCGACAAAAATTTAAATCTAAACACAAATTATTAAAAATATAAATTTATATATATATATATATATATATATATATATATATATATATCTATATATAACTTATATATATATATCTTTCTTATAACCATATTCTAATCATGTGTCAGTGCAGTTCAAACAGTTACTATTTTATGCGTTTTCAAAATAATTGTGCCAGTTAACATCATATAAAATTGTGAAACTTTCCACAAATGGAAGCTTCTGGATAAATATCTCTAATAAAATTTAACTTTTGTACAGTTTTTTAAATGTAAGTGAAAGCAGAATAATCACAGTGAAAAGTTGCAAAAAAAATTAACTTCATCATTCCATCTATATTAATTATTTCCAAATTACCAAACTTCATGAAAATTCTTAGTAAATGATTTGAAACAAATATTCTCATATGCAATGCAATAACAATTTGTTTCGTTTTATATTACTATTGCACAAAATTCTCAAAAAGATCATTTTCATACACATAATTTCAAGGAACATACCTTTTAAATTATATGTATTTATAAACTTATTTTGTTATACTGAAAACTCATGCAAATTATTCACAGGCAAAATTTCTTACGTCTATGATTTCCAAATAGCATATTTTTCTTGAAATAAACTATCCCTTACGTAATTTTTGAGATTAAAATTTAGTTGGTTATATATATATATATATATATAAACAATATCTCTAAATGAAAATTTAGCCCTATACAAGTTATTTTAGAAGCCAAAAAAATTAATTTCCAAAATACCAAATATGAAAATTCTTACGTAAATGATTCAAAATTTACAACATCGTTTGAAGCGAACATTTTATTATGCATTAACGATTTTTTTCGATTGGGTATTTTATTTTTATAGTTAAACTAGTTATTATATATATATATATATATATATAATATATATTGTTTGTGTTATCTATATATATATACCATATATACCTCATACTATAACATCTAATGTGTCAATGCGATTTATAAACAGTTACTATTTTAAAAAATTTTAAAATATAATTTTATTTTCATTAACATTGTGTAATTTGACTTCACATGAAACAAACAAAGGATTAAAAATATAGCTAAATTAAAATTTAACTATATACAAGTTATTTTAAAGGTGAAAAAATTAGGGAAAATGAATACCACTTAACGAAAAGTTTAAAAAAAATTCAAACTTCTTTATTCGTAGTATTAAAAATTCATTTCCAAATTACCAAATATGAAAATTCTTACGTAAATGATTCAAAATATACAACACAATTTAAAACAAACATTCTGATACGCATGAACAATTATTTTCGATTGGGTATTGTATTTTTATAGCTAAACTAGTTAATGTTACACAAAATTCTCAAAAAGTTCACTTTTCATACACATAATTTAATAGAAAACATACCTTACAAATTATATATATTTATATACTTATTTCGTAGTAATGAAAACTCATGCAAATTATTCACAGGCAAAATTTCTTACGTATATGATTTCCAAATATCATATTTTTCTTGAAATAAACTATCCCTTACGTAATTTTTGAGATTAAAATTTAGTTGATAAATATATATTTATATAAAAATATCTCATATATATATATATATATATATATATATATATATATATATATATATATATATATATATATATATATATATAGTTCGCAATTTAATTCTCATTCACTAATTTTGCAATTTAAGGCTCATTTACTAATGTCAGCCGGAATGCGAGCTGAAAACGTTCGTCGAGGAGAAGAAAATCGATCAATCTTTTCAATTGGCAATTTAATTCTCATTCACTAATTTAAATCGAAATGCGAACTGAAAAAGTTCATGAAAAGAAAATCGATCAACTTCACCCGTTCGCAATTTAATTCACATTCACTAATTTAAATCGAAATGCGAACTGAAAAAGTTTTACGAGGAGAGAAAAATCGATCCACCTTTTCAGTTCGCAATTTAAGGTCTCATTCACTAATTTCGCAATTTAAGGCTCATTCACTAATTTCACAATTTAAGGCTCATTCACTAATGTCAGCCGGAATGCGAACTGAAAAAGTTTTTCGAGGAGAGGAAAATCGATCAACCTTTTCAGTTCGCAATTTAATTGTCATTCACTAATTTCGCAATTTAAGGCTCATTCACTAATTTCGCAATTTAAGGCTCATTCACTAATATAATTCGAAATGCGAACTGAAAAAGTTTTTTGAGGAGAGGAAAATCGATTCCTTCTCAGTTCGCAATTTAAGGCTCATTCACTAATTTCGCAATTTAGAGCTCATTCACTAATTTTGCAATTTAAGGCTCATTCACTAATTTCGCAAGTTAAGGCTCATTCACTAATGTCAGCCGGAATGCGAACTGAAAACGTTCGTCGAGAAGAGGAAAATCGATCAATCTTTTCAGTTCACAATTTAATTCTTATTCACTAATTTAAATGGAAATGCGAACTGAAAAAGATCATCGAGGAGAAGAAAATCGATCAACTTTACCAGTTCGCAATTTAAAAGGGGATGATCCAATCTTTGGCTGGTTCTGGTCCACGTTTTCAGCCCCACCTAAAAATGGACGTAAAATTCGGAATTTTCAGCCGATTTTGATTATATATACACCAAAATGTAAATTTTTTTGCACTCTAAAACGTTGTTTTGCGGTGTTTTTCTGTAACTGTAGTCATTCTTTCAGAATTTTCCAATTTTCAAAATCCATGTTTTTGACAATTTTCATATCAACTATCAGCCGGAATACAGACTGAAAAAAGATTTTCGAGAGAGAAAATCGATCAACCTTCTCCAGTTCGCAATTTGGTATCATTCACTAATTTCGCAAATTTAAGGCTGATTTACTAATAATAATAAAAGCGGAATGCGAGCTGAAAACATTGCGATCAGAAGAGGGAAATCAGTGTCAACAGTTCGCAATTTAAAGATCTCATTCACTAATTTAAATGGAAATGCGAACTGAAAAAGTTCATCGAGGAGAAGAAAATCGATCAACTTTACCAGTTCGCTATTTAATTCTCATCCAGTAGTTTAAATCGAAATGCGAACTGAAAAAGTTTTTCGATTAGAGGAAAATCGATCCACCTTTTCAATTCGCAATTTAAGGCTCGTTCACTAATTTCTCAAATCGATCAACTTCACCCGTTCGCAATTTAATTCACATTCACTAATTTAAATCGAAATGCGAACTGAAAAAGTTTTACGAGAGAAAAATCGATCCACCTTTTCAGTTCGCAATTTAAGGCTCATTCACTAATTTCGCAATTTAAGGCTCATTCACTAATTTCGCAATTTAAGGCTCATTCACTAATATCAGCCGGAATGCGAACTGAAAAAGTTTTTCAATGAGAGGAAAATCGATCAACCTTTTCAGTTCGCAATTTAATTGTCATTAACTAATTTCGCAATTTAAGGCTCATTCACTAATTTAAATCGAAATGCGAACTGAAAAAGTTTTTCGAGGAGAGGAAAATTGATCCATCTTTTCAGTTCCGCAATTTAACTCATTCACTAATATTGCAATTTAAAAACCATTTGCTATTATCGACCGGGTACGAGAACTGAAAAAGTTTTTCAGGAGAATCAGTCAACTCTTTTCCAGTTATAATTTAATAATAAATTTCACTAATTTCGCAATTTGAATAATTCGCTAATGTCAGCGAATGCGAACTAAAACGTTCGTCGAGAAAAGAGAAAAATCAGTCAATCTTTTTCAGTTACAATTTACAATGCTAGCTACTCATTAGTAAAATGCGAACTGAAAAGATCATCAAGGAGAAAAATGGTCAAACTTTTACCAATTCTATAATTTAAAAGGGGACAGTCCCAATCTTTGGCTGTTCGTGCATCATTCAGCCCACCTAAAAATGGACGCTAAAAATTCAATTTTCATGTTTGAGTTATATATACACAAAATGTAAATTTTTGCACTCTAAAACGTTGTTTTGCGGTGTTTTTCTGTAATTTGTTTTAAATTTCAAATTTGCTTAATTTTCAAGTAATGTTTTTGACAATTTTTATATCAACTTTCAAATTTTCAATATTCTGAAACTCAAATTTGCATAGAATGGTCCGTATTACCACAATAATTACATAGAAAATTTTCGATTTTTTTAACTACTAGATGATATTTTTTCAACATAATATTCTGTCAACGCCTTATGAATAACCTCACTAAATTTTTTATTAAAAATCGTCTGCTGAATCGTTATTATCTTCTCCTCTCCTTGACGATGAGGATAAAAAAAGGAAACAGCTATTTGCAGAAATTATAAATGCGACTAACGAGAATTTTAAAGATAAGCCTGAAATGCTACTTTTGAAGCACAGACGGAGAAGATTTTCGAAGATTAACTATCTTCGTACAAAAAACCACATCGCCGAAAAACGGAAACCAAGCTCAATACGGATTTTGCGACGCTACGCACGCTCGGCTGGAGGTGGCTTTGCCGCATCTAGACAAAGGTATCTATTTCACTTCGGTGTCGGTTATAACGATCAACTTTGGGTCTTTACTGTCAGATCGTTTCATTCACAGAAGTTTATTTATAGATAAGAGGTTTCGAATAAACGAATCCCACCCTCCCTCCAGAAGGCGCGTTATGACCACCAATATTTTATCATTGTCGGTCGCGATGAGTATGACGTCAACGAAGGCACTCGGGTGCATTGGCATTCGAGGATCGACGGTAAGCTTTGCGAATTTATACTCGAACGAGACCTTCATAATCAATGGCCTTCCATGGAATGGCGAGACGAGACTATTCATTAGAGGATAAAAAAATTGATTTTCATTTCGCCACGCGACAGTAAACTATTCTGCCGCAGTTCATGTATTTGATAGCCGTTTCGCGAAAAAAGAAGAAAACGTAGTCCTGCATTCGAAAGAGTGGATGAAATCGGAATTTTTGAGCTGAAGGTATTCACTCGAATTGGCTTTAAGGGGGTCTCTGAATATCATTTGGATCATTTCTTGAAAATCACCAACGGTTCCCGAGTAGAGGGGGCCGCCCGCGAAAACGAAGGTCGAGTTATGTCTCGGGTTGAAAGGGTATCTAGAAACGTTGGAAAAATCCTCGTACTCAACGAATATTCTCTGCAAGCCGGGTTATGGGCATTGGTGCTACAAACCAAAAACCCTCCCTCATGTGTTTTCGCGAACAGTCGAAAGTAATTATGACATTCGGTTTCAGTTTTGCCTTTGTCAAAGCACAAGTCGCTATCCGATTTCTTCGAAATCCATTCGATTGTTCCGTTTAAAAGTTCTAACGAATCGATGATGCTTACGTTGTAGACGTTGTTTCTCACTCCGCTGAGAAGGAAGTCGTTCCCTTCCTTTTACAAAAGTTGAAAATAATCGACTTGATTTCGGCTGTTGCAGAAACTTTGCGATGCCAAATTTGGAGTAAATTCGTGAACTATTCCCGACGCCATGGCGGTACATATCTATGTCGTCGTGGAAAAAGTGAGAGATAAAACGAATATAAAAAATAAAGATTTAAACGCCCTAGTCGGCAAAACATCAGCCGAATTTCAAGAATGGGGGACGATTTGCATAAATGGCTATACGTGAAACAAATTATAAAAATAACTGCCATGCTTTACCGGGATCGGGAAATTTAATTCATAGAGTGAGAGAGTAGAAAAAAAAATCTGAGCGATTTTTCTGACGCTTATTCAGATTCATTTCAACGGGTCATAAAATTATTTATGTGAATGGGTTCAATTCCTTCCCATCAAAAAATAATACTTAAATATTTAATTTTAAAAACTTTTAAAATTGATATAAAGAAAATAATAAGTTTCTGCTCTTTTATTATATATTTGTTTCATATGAAATATAAAATGAAAAAATAAAAAAATGAAGAATAATAATAAATATTTTTATGAAATTTAAATTTTAATTTATCTCACCGACCGATATTTCAAATTTTTATTTCGCAGTTGTTCACTCACTATGGCTTTGAATCAACCCTACGAACATCCTAAGCTGAAAACATTAGACTTACTTCGAAGCACCCTTAATAATTATCAATATGTTGTTGACATGAAAGAAAATAATTTCACGGAAAATTTTAGCTCTCTCGTTCGATTATGTCACACATCTTTGAAAAAAGATATTTCAAGTATTAACAAAATGAATAACATTCAAGAAGCCCTGCCTTTATTTTTTTGGGAAGATGGTATTAGGGAGAACTTCTTACGAAAACATAAAATTGCAATATTAAATTTAACGAGGTCTCATTTTCAGGATTTAAACAATAAATACAAACGAGACAAAAGTAGGAATTCTAGAGAGAGAACAATTCATGATTCAAAAGAATTATATGGGAACACAGAAATTTTTAAAACATTTTCTAATGATATCTACGACCATGGTTATTTACACGTCGTTAAATTACCAAAATTCGGAATAAACCCGCTACTACCTCAAAATGAAGAATTTTTAATTCAAAAAGGTGAAGTTGTTAATAATGAAGCGAGCGAGGAAAACGAATCATATTTTCTGCTAAAAGCTAATATTCCCATCACCTATAATCAGATTATTCAGCTGTGCTCAGACACCATCCAAAATATTAAAGAGAAGAAGGGGGAGAACAGTGACCACTTTGTGAATGCAGAATACCACGAAGGGAAATATATGAAATTTTGCAAAGACAATTTCGAAAATATATTTAACTTTAGAAATAAATTTTCGGATGGGGAAATGACAATGAGAGCAAAATATTCTCCGCGTCTGTTATCTTTGGTATATTACAATGCTCTTCTATATATCGCAAATGACGATTCAAACCGAAATAATAATGAGAAACTTTTTTCCGCAACGCCAACAAACTACTTGACACTAAAATTGTATTTTTTTATGCGAATATTTTACGTCACGCCCACTACCTACATTGATGAATTACAAATGATTAAAACGTTTTTAATAAACTATTTGAGCATGACGAACATTCATCGTTTTCTTTACGATGCGTGGTTTTCTAGAGAAACGAATCAGTTCAACCACCGTAGGAAAAAAAGACCACTCAGCCTAAACATCGAAATGAATTTGCATTTTAACGAGTATTCGCGACCGTCACATCTCATTGCCTGTTCCTCCATTCTCGGCGTTTTGAAAACGTTATCCAGATCTATGAACAGTGCTGAAATGGAACTAGTGACGTCCGAGGAGACTGATAAAGAAAAAAATAAATCTGTTGAAAAATCTATACGCGAACAGTGCCTAACCACAATTCTACTATATATAAGTCTGGTGTACGGTTTTTCATGGCAAAGGATAAAAAAGCTAACTTACAGCGATATCATCAATTTAATCTTGGGTATTTTATCTAATGATACTAATCCGGATATCAGCATCCCACACGTCATGGGGCTTCCATCCATAGTGCTACATCTCTTGGGAATTCAACAAACGATAATAAACCCATTCTTGAATATCTTATGTGTGAAAAACCTAGAAGCTAAATTTAAATTTGGACCGCTTACTCAAAAATTACCACCTTCACCAAAAACCATTTTATTGAAAGACATATTTTTGAAAAACGTAAACGAGGTTATTCATGAATACTACAAAATTGAAACCATTATTCTCTATTTTATAAAACATAATTATTTCAAAAAGAGTTGTACAAGTTCAATGGACGATAAGAATGCCGATTGTGAAAATTTTTTTGAATCGCATTTTCACGACCGTGGAGAATTATATGTGAAAAGTGAGATTCGAGAAAATAAAGATGGCAAAGAAGAAAAGGAGGTGGAAAATAATGATTTTATAAAATGGCTAAACAATTCACCCCTTAATAATCTCTTTACTTTAGAAAAAATAGAATCTAATTATTATCAGTTTAATAATTTGGGCGACCTGGCTCTATCGGCAATTTACCTTTTAAAGAAGCATTTCAATTTTGATCTAAACGAAATTTGTTTCACAGAAAGTGAAATGCCTTTTTTTGAAAATGTCGTTAAAAATTTAATTATTCAGGATTACGTCACCCACGGGGGTTCGAAATACCCGGTGGCGAAAACAATCCTGGTAAAAGAATTAAAAGTCATGAATGTGTAGCTATTAAGTCTAAAGAACCGGAATTAAAATATCCACTAACAAACCCGTTAGTTTATGACTACAAAGAGGCCGCACGCAAAACACCACTCGAAAAAATTGACAAAGTTAAGAAAAAAAAATTGTCCGAGCTAATGTGCACAAATTATTCTATCGATTCGTTGAGAATAACTTCACTCAATTTTGTATTAAGATCCTCGAGTGAAACGTTATTATCTTCTCCTTTCCTTGGTGATGCCGACAGAAATTTTAATAAAAGCATATTTAGGAATATCGTAGACGCGGTATATGAAAATTACAAAGATATGCCTCAAATATTTTTGTTGACAACGCATTTAGAAATGGTTATTTTTGAAAAGGAATTGCTGTATTACAAAACCCCCAGTCGCGAAAATGTGATAAAATATTTCATTGAAGAAGAAAGTAAAATCAATCAAGAACGGGGCATGAATTTGATAGAAAATACTCGATTTTTCATTAAATAAGATATATTTGTAACATTATAAATTTATTTACATACTAATATAAACATATCTCTTAATAATAAAATATATATTACTGTTTATTATTTTAATAATACTTTTAAATAAATTTTCGAGTCGATTGTAAGACGTTCATTTTATCTTGTGCGAGCAACGAATTGAAGTGAAATCGTAACCAATCCAAGAGGTTACCAAGGCTAAAACGAGAGTTTTTAACGCTAAATTTAATAAAGGACATCCGAGAGACGCGCCGCTGCCAACCACTTCACTCGTGGTCGAGACTTGATTTGAATACCACGGTGAAATTGGGTTTTTGGTAGTTAAACTTCTCAGAAGGATAGCTGGTGTTGTGGGTCCGATAAAGTCGTGGCACATCCGGTGATATCCCGAAGACACGTTTTGAAAGAAAGTTTGGTTTTCAACGTTCCGTGTCGAATCGCAAATGCCACGGACCGGAAACCACGCGCAATAAGGGTTTTGCGACGCTACGCACGCTCGGCAAGAGGTGGCTTTGCCACATCTTTGCAAAGGTATTGATTTCACTTCGGTGTCAGTTATAACGATCACTTTGGGTCTCCACCGTCAGACCGTTTCACTATCAGAAGTTTATTTATCGATACGGGGGTTTCGAATAAACGAATTTCTTCGACGATGATTGGGCTGACGCGCCCTTCCTTCTCTTCAGAAGGCGCGTTAATAACCATCAACACTTTTCCATTGTCGGTCGCGATGAATACGACGTCAACGAAGGCCCCGGGGTGCACGGGCACTCGAGGATCGACGGTAAGTTTTGTGAACTTGTACTCGAACGAGGCCCTCATAATCAACGGTCTTCCGTGGAATGGCGAGATGAGCCTATCCATGAGAGGGTGAGAGCGAATAAAATCGATATTTTCTCTGGGAAGGCCTCGGCTGTCATTCACGCAGACGCCTGGACGAGGTTCTGGAACCTTGTTATTAGGAACAGTTATCCAGTTCGAGTCAAGACCTTTTTGCTCCTTGAAGGGGCCGTCGAAGGTATCGAAAACGTCCCTCATCGAAAAAATACAAACCGCCGATCCCGGGATAGAGTTCGGAGGTGTCGTAAAAATACCGTATATCGCCTCATCATTGTAGCCGTCGCCGCCGTTAGCGCTCGAAATTACGTCACTGACGGATTGTACTTCGTCGAAGTAGAAAGGGTATTTTCCTGGCGATGAGCAATTGAGTCTACTTTTCAAAAACGTCGTCCAGGTCGAAACCTCTCCGTCGCGGTGGCGCTGATTTCCTCGGTCGGATTTGCAAACTCTCGCCACGCGAGAGTAAACTATTTTACCGCAGTTCATGTACTCGATGGCCGTTTCGCGAAAAAAGAAGAAAACGTAGTCCTCGTATTCGAACGAGTGAACGAAATCTGGAAAATTGAGCTGATGGTAATCGTTCAAATCAGTTTTTAGAGGGTCTCTGGATATCATCGGGATCATCCCTTGAAAATCACTGACTGTCCCCGAGTAGAGGTGACCGTCCGCGAAAACGAAAGTCGAGTTATGTTTCGGGCTGAAGGGGCATCTACCGACGCCGGATCGTTCCACGTACGTGAGTTTCCCGTCCCCACTCGACGAATATTCTCTGCAGGTCGGCTTATGGGCGTTGGTACCACAAACCAAAAACCCTCCCTCCGTTGTTTTCGCGAACAGTCGAAAGTAATTATGACATTCGGTTTCGGGTTTGCCTTTCTCAAAGCACGAGTCGCTATCCGATTTCATCGAAATCCATTCGATTCTCCCGCTTAAAAGCTCTGACATATCGATGATGCTTACGTTGTAGATGTAGTTTCTCGCTCCGATGAGAAGGGAGTCCTCGTCCCTTCGCAAAAGTTGAAAATAATCGACGCGATTTCTGCTGCCGTGGAAACTTTGCGATGCTAAGTCACCCGAATTGACTACCAAATTTGGAGTTAGCTCGTGAACCATTTCCAAAGCCGCGGCGGTGGTTGATAACTTCGTCGTCGTAGGAAAAATGACAGGGAAAACGAATATTAAAAATAACGATTTTAAACGCCCGAGTCGACAAAGTCTTGCTCTTCGCCAACCCATGGGTCTTGTGACGCCAAGCGCGCCAGAATTTTCACCAAATTTAATATCGAAATCTAATAATGGTTTCATAGCTTCTCTTTGGAGCGGCGGTGGTTGATAAATTGATGTTAGTAGATGGATGTCTTAAGTTAATGTCAGAGCGCGTGAGGGTGGTGGTGTGAAGAAAGAAATGAATGAATAACCAAAAAAATACTTTTGAAAAATTGACTTTATTTAAATTTTTACATTTCATTATATTTATGTCCTATAACATCTCCCGAACAAAATTATATTTAAACCTAAACAAATGAAAAATATAAAAACGATAGCTAATGTGATTTGTTCATCACTGTAGTAGTTCACCGCGCTTTTATCGTAATTATTCTCGTCGATAATCGACGGTTTTAAGTGATCGGATGTTGATGACTGATTATTTTTAGAGTCTTTTTTTCCTTCGCCGTTAGCATTTTTCTCGATCTTTGTTGAGAATAATCGGCAGTGAAATTTGTTTTATTATTATTATTGTCATTACTACTATCGAGTGTTTCACCATTCGCTGACGAGTTTGAAACATTAGCGATTAATCGGGTCACGTTTTCAAATTTAGTCGTAAATTTATCTCTTTCGTTTAAAAAATATGATTTTGTACTGAGTTTGCGTTTTTTCTCAATGACTAGAAGCGGATTATTATTGGACTCCGCCTCTCTAATACTCGGTTTCGTACCACTTTCGTTCAAAAGAGGGGTCTCGGCGTTGGAAATAGCGTCTTCGGTAGTCGATGATATAAATTTAGTTACTGGTGATAATGATATGGTCGTTGGAGCAAAAACTGTTTCGTAATTTATATTCATAACTATTTCTTTTGAGGAAATAAGAGATGTGAACTTATTATTATCGTCATTTTCTTTGACGATCGATGGTGTATAACTATGGATCGAAGATAACCTGGTACGGTCAGTGAACTTTTCGACATTAATTTTGATTTTTGCTTCTTTTCCTACTACGGGAAGACTATTCTTGGTATTTTCGCGTTTCGTATTGATCGATGGTGTCAAATAAAATAATTCATCAGGTCGGTTGAATTTCTCAGTATTTATTTTTTTATTATTTTTAATTGACCGAGAGGTCCCGGTGTCGCCACTGCGTTCTTTAATATTCGATTGCTTCGTGACATTTGTAATTGGAGACGAGGTGGTCGAAAGAACGGTTTTTCCTGTTCGAATATTATTTATCAAATTGAAATATCTAGCTGAAAACATTTCGTTGTATGATGTATAAAATTTTGTGGTGGTTTCATTAACTTTCCGGAAACATGGGTTTTTTTTAAGCACGTTTAAGGGAGCGTTAGAGCAAAAAGTAGCGCAGTTTCCCTTTATCGCAAGACCGCAAAATTTGAGTTCTTTAAATTCGTATATATGCGAGGCCTGTTCTTCGTTCGCCTTTGAGAGATTTCTGAAATTATCATTGCTGTTAGCGTTAGTTGTAAAAATTAGGTGCGAAAATTTTTGGCTTTGAGTGGTGCCTGCATCAAAGGTAAAATTCAAATACCTTTTATAATAAAGATCACGGAATTTAAAATTTATATCTATTCTAGATTTGAAGAGATGAATTTTTTTAGTTTTACAAGAGCGGAACCCGCGTTCATAAAAGTCGCCATTATCGAGGAAACTGCATCTCGCCGTTGGGGGTAAAAGCATCAGCCTAATTTCGAGAACAGGGAAAGATTTGCATAAAGGGCTATTTAATTTTTCTAAAAACGTATTCGCTTCACGTATGTGAAACATATTATAAAAATAACTATCATGATTTCCCGCGTGCGGAAAATCTACGCAAGAGTATTCTGTCTTATATTCGTTTTCCGCAATAAACGCGTGTAATCGAGTAGGAAATTCGGAAAACGAAAATAAAAGTAGGAAAGGAATAATGAATATCATTAAATTATTAATAATATATTGCTGTATTGTATGTATTAATAAAGGAATTTTTTGAAAAAAAGTATTTTATTTAATTAAAATAATCTAATTTTTAATTTTTATTTATTTATTTATTAAATTTCTCACATCGCAATTTTCAAGAAGCGATTTATATAAATAAAAACAACATTTGTTTGATCGTACGGATTCTTAGTTTTATAAAAAAATGCGTTTAAATTTTTTAGCAAATTCCAATTTTTTAAAATAATAAATTAAATTATATTTTTATAGTTTATTTCGTGCGAAACCGCTATTTAAAGGTTCTTTTCTTTAGAGTCCCGACATTTTCTGCCCGTTCATCATGGATTCTCTACGGCCTTCTTTCGACCCCACAATGGAAACATTGCAGTTAATTCAAAGTACAGTAAGCAGTTTCCAATACGTGGTGAAACTGAAAGAAAATACTTTTACTGAAAATTTTAGCACGCTTATTCGCAAACGCTACCAATCGTTGGAAAAAGACCCAATTTCGACCATAAACAAAATGAACCACTTGGAGAAGACCCTACCGTTATTTTTTAACGAGAGATTCGCATCGGTTTTTTTGAAGGAATCGAAAATTCCAATTTTAAATTTGGCGATGACGCATTTTAAAAATCTAATGGAGAAGTATAAAAAAGAAACAAATAGGGGCGCTAGGGAAAGAAATAGTCAATGTCTTGACGAATTTTATGGAAAGAGTGAAATTTATCAAACATTTTCCGATGGCGTTTACGCTCAAGGATACACTCGCATCATACGGATACCAAAATTTGGGACGGAGTCAAAGACTTATATAAAGGAAGAGTTCTTAATTAACAAATTTGATAACGATAACATCAAAAGTGAAGATAAATCCTTCGTTTCACTGAAAGCAAATATTCCTATCACTGTTAATCAGATTGATGAATTATGCTTAGATACAATTCGCACTATCAAAAACAATGGTGATGGTGGTCTTGTTGGAGAGGATGAGGATGCTGCTATTGAGGATAAATGTGAAAAAATTATAATTGAAAATATTGAAAATGTGTTAAGCTTGGAACGGTGTTTGAGCAATAGATCGAAATCGATATATTCTAACCAATTTCTATCTTTGTTTTACTTTAACGCGATATTGTATATTTCTAACGAACGTTTAAATGAGAACACCCCAAGATAGAAATTGGTTAGAATATATCGATTTCGATCTATTGCTCAAACACCGTTCCAAGCTTAACACATTTTCAATATTTTCAATTATAATTTTCTCACATTTATTCTCAATAGCAGCATCCTCATCCTCTCCAACAAGAGCGCCATCACCATTGTTTTTGATAGTGCGAATTGTATCTAAGCATAATTCATCAATCTGATTAACAGTGATAGGAATATTTGCTTTCAGTGAAACGAAGGATTTATCTTCACTTTTGATGTTATCGTTATCAAATTTGTTAATTAAGAACTCTTCCTTTATATAAGTCTTTGACTCCGTCCCAAATTTTGGTATCCGTATGATGCGAGTGTATCCTTGAGCGTAAACGCCATCGGAAAATGTTTGATAAATTTCACTCTTTCCATAAAATTCGTCAAGACATTGACTATTTCTTTCCCTAGCGCCCCTATTTGTTTCTTTTTTATACTTCTCCATTAGATTTTTAAAATGCGTCATCGCCAAATTTAAAATTGGAATTTTCGATTCCTTCAAAAAAACCGATGCGAATCTCTCGTTAAAAAATAACGGTAGGGTCTTCTCCAAGTGGTTCATTTTGTTTATGGTCGAAATTGGGTCTTTTTCCAACGATTGGTAGCGTTTGCGAATAAGCGTGCTAAAATTTTCAGTAAAAGTATTTTCTTTCAGTTTCACCACGTATTGGAAACTGCTTACTGTACTTTGAATTAACTGCAATGTTTCCATTGTGGGGTCGAAAGAAGGCCGTAGAGAATCCATGATGAACGGGCAGAAAATGTCGGGACTCTAAAGAAAAGAACCTTTAAATAGCGGTTTCGCACGAAATAAACTATAAAAATATAATTTAATTTATTATTTTAAAAAATTGGAATTTGCTAAAAAATTTAAACGCATTTTTTTATAAAACTAAGAATCCGTACGATCAAACAAATGTTGTTTTTATTTATATAAATCGCTTCTTGAAAATTGCGATGTGAGAAATTTAATAAATAAATAAATAAAAATTAAAAATTAGATTATTTTAATTAAATAAAATACTTTTTTTCAAAAAATTCCTTTATTAATACATACAATACAGCAATATATTATTAATAATTTAATGATATTCATTATTCCTTTCCTACTTTTATTTTCGTTTTCCGAATTTCCTACTCGATTACACGCGTTTATTGCGGAAAACGAATATAAGACAGAATACTCTTGCGTAGATTTTCCGCACGCGGGAAATCATGATAGTTATTTTTATAATATGTTTCACATACGTGAAGCGAATACGTTTTTAGAAAAATTAAATAGCCCTTTATGCAAATCTTTCCCTGTTCTCGAAATTAGGCTGATGCTTTTACCCCCAACGGCGAGATGCAGTTTCCTCGATAATGGCGACTTTTATGAACGCGGGTTCCGCTCTTGTAAAACTAAAAAAATTCATCTCTTCAAATCTAGAATAGATCTAAATTTTAAATTCCGTGATCTTTATTATAAAAGGTATTTGAATTTTACCTTTGATGCAGGCACCACTCAAAGCCAAAAATTTTCGCACCTAATTTTTACAACTAACGCTAACAGCAATGATAATTTCAGAAATCTCTCAAAGGCGAACGAAGAACAGGCCTCGCATATATACGAATTTAAAGAACTCAAATTTTGCGGTCTTGCGATAAAGGGAAACTGCGCTACTTTTTGCTCTAACGCTCCCTTAAACGTGCTTAAAAAAAACCCATGTTTCCGGAAAGTTAATGAAACCACCACAAAATTTTATACATCATACAACGAAATGTTTTCAGCTAGATATTTCAATTTGATAAATAATATTCGAACAGGAAAAACCGTTCTTTCGACCACCTCGTCTCCAATTACAAATGTCACGAAGCAATCGAATATTAAAGAACGCAGTGGCGACACCGGGACCTCTCGGTCAATTAAAAATAATAAAAAAATAAATACTGAGAAATTCAACCGACCTGATGAATTATTTTATTTGACACCATCGATCAATACGAAACGCGAAAATACCAAGAATAGTCTTCCCGTAGTAGGAAAAGAAGCAAAAATCAAAATTAATGTCGAAAAGTTCACTGACCGTACCAGGTTATCTTCGATCCATAGTTATACACCATCGATCGTCAAAGAAAATGACGATAATAATAAGTTCACATCTCTTATTTCCTCAAAAGAAATAGTTATGAATATAAATTACGAAACAGTTTTTGCTCCAACGACCATATCATTATCACCAGTAACTAAATTTATATCATCGACTACCGAAGACGCTATTTCCAACGCCGAGACCCCTCTTTTGAACGAAAGTGGTACGAAACCGAGTATTAGAGAGGCGGAGTCCAATAATAATCCGCTTCTAGTCATTGAGAAAAAACGCAAACTCAGTACAAAATCATATTTTTTAAACGAAAGAGATAAATTTACGACTAAATTTGAAAACGTGACCCGATTAATCGCTAATGTTTCAAACTCGTCAGCGAATGGTGAAACACTCGATAGTAGTAATGACAATAATAATAATAAAACAAATTTCACTGCCGAATTATTCTCAACAAAGA
>JABUQX010001889.1:0-10000 GCA_015478945.1 Trachelipus rathkii | reverse complement strand
TATTAGATTCTGCGTTATTCTTTTAATTTCTATTTCAAAAAGGGTCCAGTCAGACGATATCTTAAACGTTCGGTGAAGTAAAGTCTTTATGGTAGCAATTTTGTAGTTTAGAGGAGTGAAAGAGTCGAAATTCAAGTATGTTCCTTTTCTGTAGATTTAGCTGTAGATTAATTTATCAATTTTCCCATCCTCTTTAATTTTAATATTAATATCTAAGAAATTAATGTAGTTATTTTTTGCTCTTTCAAAAGTAAATTTCAAACCACTGAGATCTTCTATTTTGGATTTGAACTCTTGAACATGTTTTGGGTCGTTAAATATTACAAAGGTGTCGTCTACGTATCGAATGTAAAAGATAGGATTGAATGGGGGGTTTTCATTAAAAATTTTGTTTTCTACCGATGACATGTAGAAATCTGCGAAGGTTGGTCCTAAAGGTGATCCCATATATACGCTATTTTTTTTGAATATATGTTTTACCATTGAAGCTGGTACATATATAAAGTAACCTTCTCAGAATGTCTTCTTCTATGGACGGCGGTGGTTTTATATTATGATGATAAACATTTTCTAATATTATGTTAATAGTTTTAGATATAGGAACATTCGAGAAAAGACTTTCAACATTTCTTCTGTTGAAAGAAATACTTTCAGGAGGCTTGAAAAAGCATCAAAATCATACATTAAAATAAATGCTGATGTTGAGTTATTATTATTATTATTATTATTATTATTATTATTATTATTATTATTATTATTATTATTATTATTATTATTATTATTATTATTATTATTATTATTATTATTATTATTATTATTATTATTATTATTATTATTATTATTATTATTTTTATTTCCCACAGGGCTGGAAGGTGGTGTCAACTGTAGAAAATTTTACATATTATGTCAACTCGTAGGAAGAATTTTGCATACTTATGCAGGGTTCCCAGCCCTTTGTAACCAAGCGAAGAGATGTTTCATCATGTGATCTGATGTGTCGACATCCAAATTTCACTGGTGAGAATTATGTATTGTACTTTTCATTTTTATTATTTAACAATCAAAATCTAATTTTCTTTAAACTATTTCAAACAAGAACTAGGTATAAACTATGTCGCTCCTACATTTATATTTAAGATATAATTCTTTATTATGTATAAAAAGAATTGGAAATAATCTTACGAAAATATTGTTCCGCCACTGTTATTTAAAATAAAAAATGTAATTTTGATCACCAAATATTTTGTTTCGCCATAAATTTTGATACTGATTTGTTAATTTAGTAAATTACTTTATTTTTATAATCATTTTCTAAATTCTAAAAGGTATCAAATTTTAGTTGGATGGAGCTTTTGCAGGTTCCACTCTTTAGTTTCTGCGCTTTTGCTCTTCAGTTCCTTCTATTTTTCTTCCATTCTATTTTTAACACGTCATTCTTCGACGATAGTCACATCACATTCTTTATATTATTTCTTATATTATTACTAACAATAATGTAGTTAGTGAATTTATAAGATATAATCTTTCTAAGAGTGATTACTAATGTCGTGCTTGAACACTATTGAAGATAAATATTATTATTATTATTATTATTATTATTATTATTATTATTATTATTATTATTATTATTATTATTATTATTATTATTATTATTATTATTATTATTATTATTATTATTATTATTATTATTATTATTATTATTATTATTATTATATAAGTTTTACTTTTAACTTCTAATTCTCTAAATATTTTTTTCTGATTTTCATTTAATTTTCTTAATACTAGTCTAGAAAATAGTTTGCATAGAAAATAAGAGGCATATTTAAATTTATTAGTTTCTGACCGGTTTCGTCCATAAACTTCGGACATCTTCAGAGTTTCGATTCTAACATTTGAATGAATTATTATAATACAAGATTTAAAAAATTAAAATTACAAATTAGATTTTTAGATTTTTACATTTCATTCTAACATCTAAATTTAACATTGACAATACGTTGAACTTTAGTTTAAGGTCTTGTTTTAAATGTTTTATGTAGTAAGCCTCAGCTATGTTCTCAGTTTTGGAGCTTCGCATGAGGAGTGCAAAATTTTAAATGACTGTGAGATATCAGGCTATAGTTGTTTTGTTATGTTCCGTGAATAAAGTTCATATATTTTACTAGGTTAAATCGGTGCTGGTATGCCTATCTGTTAATCTATTAGTCGTGTAACCAATATACGTCGACGACAGTCAGACTCGGGACATGCCAAATTGTACACGACATGGTGATTTAACTGAAAGGGTATCCTTAGTAGAGAAGCAGGAAGAAAGTTTTCTTGTTTGTTGGTATAGTTTAACTGTGATTTTTGTGTTGCTTGTAGATTTAATGTGGGTGTTAATAATGCCGCGTAGGCATTTTTTTATCAAAGTCTTTGCATTGAAGTTTTAAAATTAAAATTAATGCTTTCAGAGATATTATTCGTTTTGTCCTGTTTTTTATAGAGTTTATTGATGGTTTTGTTTATTATTTCTTCCGTTAAATTTAAAGGGTGGTTAGAGTGATTAGGGCTTATAAATTGTGCTCGATTGGGAATCATTTATGTTGAAGTTAAAAGAATTAAAAACAGAACCTGATCAACCGTAACCACCCTTTAAATTTACGGAAAAAAAAATAATTAAAACAAAACCATCAACAAACTCTATAAAAAAACAGAACAAAATAATAATAATCTCTGAAAGCATTAAATTTTATTTTAAAACTTCAAAGCAAAAGACTTTGATAAAGAGGAAAATGCCTACGCGGCATTATTAACAACCCACATAAATCTACAAGCAACACAAAAATATATATATAAACTATACCACAAAACAAGAAAACTTTCTTCCTGCCTTCTCTACTAAGGATATTTCAGTTAATCAAACCATGTCGTGTACCAATTCGCATTGTCCCGAGTCGGACTGTACGTCGACGTATATTGGTTTTACGATTAATAGATCAAGATAGGGCATACCAGCACCGCTTTAAACCAAGTAAAATATATGAACATTTATTTACGGAACATAACCAAACAACTATACCTGATATCCTCAACAGTCATTCAAAATTTGCACTCCTCATTGCGAGCTCAAAAACTGAAAATAAGCTGGGGAGGGCTTACTAAACATAAAACATTTAAAAACCACGACATTAACATTAAAGCTTCATGCGTATATCCTGTCACTTTGACATCACTATAAATATATATGAAATGGTAAAAAATCTAAAATTCTAATTTTACATTTTAATTTTAAATCTTGTATTATAATAATTTCATTCAAATGTAGAATTCAAACTTGCTTTAACATGCATACATAGGCATAATGTAACTAAAATTATTAAATAGGGTACCCCGGCGTAATAAACAAGCTATTCTTATTTCAAGTTTCTTTATAGAATTATTTCTTTAATATTTTAACAAAAAGAACAATTTTTTCATCGATATGCATGACAACTTATAAAATTATTCATATAGACAATTAATTATCTATTATCTATATCTTATATATGTTTAATCGTTTAATACCACCTTATATACATTAATTATTTTAGAAATGCGAGAGAGAGTATTTAAAACTTGGGATACGAGTGTTCAGAAAAAGAGATGTATTATTAATCCTTGAATCCGTCACGAATTGGGATTAATAGACATTCCCTTAAAAGGTAAGAAAACCTAATTAAAAAGTTTAGTACCTTAAATAAAAAACCAGAAAGTATATTTCTACGACTTGCATGAGATGGAATGGAAAAATTATTATTTTTCTTTTTATATCCTTTTTTTAGGGGTTCGAGCCGACCGGAGGACAGAGGGGGGACGAAGTCCCCCCCGTTCGTCCCACCTTGTATTTATAGGGCGAGAAACCCACGACTCTATTTGGCCCATCAGTTTCTTAGTTTATCCACTCCGTATTGGATATATATTTTCTATTTAGTTAGTTATAATAATTAAAGAAAGAAAATTCAACATTTGGCATCTTTTCCTGCCTACTACCGTGAGTAAGACTGAAGTACTTCTTTGTTACTTTAATCATGAAATATCATGAAGGATTTAATTTGCTATTTATACAAGTTTTTCAACATTTTTAAATCTTTATATATTTTTAAATTTTTCTCAAAAAGCATGTTATTTTTTTATTTATTTTATTTAATAATTTCATTTAATTTGGTATATAAAAATGTCTTCCTGATATTATATATAAATAATATTAGTTAGTTTATATTTTTCATTCATTATTGTTTTAATATCTCTAGTTATTGTATTATTGGTGTGTTTTTTTATTGACTTTAATGATGCTATGATGTTTGCGTTTGTTCTTTGTGTTGTTGTATAGTGCTGATGCCGAAATATGTGTTAATTGTAGTTGTTGTTGTTAGGTTTTTGTTGTTGTTGTTGTGTATGTTGTTGTTGTTGTTGTTGTTGTTGTTTGTATGTATATTCTGCTTGTCGTGTGTACGTTGTGCAACCTATAGTTGTACTACGAAATTATTTGCCTGAGCTCTCTGTAACTTACAGTATGAACTATCAATTTTTTATTATTTATTAAGATATATAATACGTTGATGACATAAAATTATATATTATAAATTTACATATATGAATTATTTGGAATATAAATAATAAAAAAGTATTCGCTATAATTTTTAAATTTTATTATATATAAAATTCAGTATTCATAATACATACTCCTGCTCCTATCTAAAAAGAAATAAGCTCTGATGTTAACCCTATATATCTTCAATATTCAGTGCATAAAATACTCGGTAAATTTACTTATAAATAATATTAGTACTTAAATTCTGTATGATCTTAATATATTTTCTTAAGACTTATTGTACTCTAGGTATTAAATGTTGGCAAAAATTTCAATACCGTATATATTTTAGTAATAAATACACTTTATAGGCTTTTCATCCTACCTAAGTAAATGTTGAGATAATATATTATATTAGTTAATTTAATTATTATTTATTAATATTATTATTATTTAATTATTATTAGTTAATAAGTCTTAGAGTAGCTCACGGTGTGCTCGGTCCTAAAATTAATCGATTTCATATTGGTGAGTTGCCAATTCTACGCAAAATAATTACCCTCAACCACCAAACAACACACCACACCCCAACACACACGCAAAAAACCCCAACACCCAAGCACGAAAAAAACTCCCAACCGTACTCTAATACACGATATACCTATTATACCTGACTCTTTTTTATTAGACTCCAGTTGACCTTCTATATTGAGCTATCGAATTTTAACCTTGACACTTGACCTGTTATTGGACTCATTATTTTAACCTTTTTAGTGAGCCTTGATAACCTTTATTTTTCACGAACTCACCCTTTTGCGTCTTCCATGGTTACATTTATGGCTACCACTGAGTATTTTTGACTGAACTCACCTTAATTTTTTGGCAACCTGAAATTATTTTAGGACAAACCCTAATTTTATAGCACTCACCCTTTCGAAGATATAAAAGCGGCGCCAAACGGTTTATGCTAGTTCATATAGTCAACCGTTTGATAACGTATATTACCCCTCACCTATTAATTTTTTAACTGACTCCTATACTCATAAGTTTTCAGACCGTGCGGCCATTTTTGTATATATACTCCAACTATGGTTAAGTATTTGATATATCTGTATCCTTTAGGTGACCTAGCTACTACTTTTTGCATGTCTAGTTACACGTTGACCTAATGATATTTACGACCAGCCTCTATATGGTCTTACCCTCATAGTAGGTCTCAATTATTTAGGCCTCACACGGAAATTTAGTGACTACCCCTTTGGTCTTACCATGGTATACAATATTTTAGGTCACACCCTTAATAATTTCTCGTAACTCAATCTACCTTTGATCTATATTCCATGTAGTCATTTTATAGCCAACTATATAGTGATATTTTTTGAGTTACTTCTCCGAGTTAGGTTACAATTGGTAGTATATACACGTGAGTGTAATTATTATGGCTACCCTTTTGAGTCTACCATGAGGTCATTATTATGCCCACTCAGGTAATTTTTCGACCTAACCCTTATATTGGTCGTTCTCACATGGGCATTTTTTATTGAGCCCACTCACTAATATAAGGGTAATTTCAACCAACCCCTATTGAGTATTTCCAATGGTTAGGTCTAATATTTTTGCCTCCAACAGGTATTATAGATTTGATCTTCCTTTTAGGGGCGTTAGCCCTATTTTTTTTTGGTGGTCTTTTCCTATGTTATTTGACTCCAATTGATTATTTCGAAATCACCTTATAACCACCACCAGCAAAAGCAATTCTTATAGCCCTAATGGGAGTTACGATATATATCTAGCCACTATATCATATTTATATATATATTGGCGTATACCATAAATAGAGAGGGTCATAAGCACTCACTCTTCCTATGTATTATGTTATATTTACAATACGTCTTCTTCTATCCTTGTTTCCTCTTGAGACAACTACCTCTGCATTGTGGCATCATGATTGTAGACTATATAAACTACAATAAAATATATATTATTATTACTAATATTATTTATATTATCACATTTTAGAGCTAGCTCAATACACACTATTTATATGTCCACCTACACCATGGTACAATAATTTCTTATATTCACGTGATCATATGTCTCTGTAGATGGATGACGTTCCATCATGAAGTCACGGAATACTCACATAATCAAGTTATATTATCCTTCCACGAAGGTAGAATGACACATTAAATATATGAGTTGGCACGTAAATAAGGTATATTTTAAAGGTATACGTGCGTGTTGGGAAAATATATACTTATTAGTTGTCTCACTTTATTGATATGACTGATTCCCATAAGGTGTTTTAGTATGGATCCGAGCCGACGGAGGACCAGTGCCAATAGAGTGCAAGAATGCTGAAGTGTTACTTATACAATGGTAGCTCACCAAGCTGCGCTCAGCTGCGTGCATACGATGGTACTACCCGCCACGAGTGAGTACTATGAGTACACACAACTCCTCCGACTACGTTGTGCCCCAAGTCGGTTGCTTGAGTGCTCACATATTCTGGATAGAGCACAATCATGGTTTTAGAGTCCGAACATATGATTATATTGCAATAGACTCCAATCAAAGCCTTCTCTACACATCACATAGATGTCTATGAGTAGCAATAGCTACTATTCTGACTGCTGAGGTACTTCGTGAGACGACGTATAACGGTTAGACTTGTTATATAGTAATTATATAAATCAGGTAAATTTAGACAACCGGGTAATTATAATCATTATCTAAGTTTGAGTTTACTAATAAACATTCATTTACTAAATGCCTTATAATTGTACTAACCTTATCTATCTCCACAAATAAAGTGAGTGTGAGCGTTATATATTTTTATAATATATATAACTATTTTTTTTAAAATTAACACTTATATGGTAAAGATATAATATCACATATATAGCATCTGCATTAAGCAACTTAGATATATGTTAAATAAATCTCAGGTGATTATCCGCTCTCTAACCAATGTTATATGGTCTTTAGTATATTGGCTCTAGGTACTATGGCTATGTTGCTTCCTCTTTAGCGCGAGGGTGATGACCACGAAATATTAAATTGTAGTTACAGGTGCACTCTAGGATAGTTTACACTACCTCAGAGTAGCTCACACGCGTAGTTTCTACACTAATTTCCCCTGACTGTGACGTACTTAGTAGCCAAGATGATCCTCTCAACTCAGTGACGTGAGCGTTAGCTGAGCTACTCAGCAAGTGACGCAATATTTCGATCAGTTAACGCCTACCGCCGCCTACCTCGCGGTTTGCGTCACCGTACGATAGGCGCCATACCACCGCGTAACCCGTACTATACTCACGTGCTAGTCCAGCTAGAATACGCAATATATAAATTCCCGCTATACTATATATAAGTTAGATATAAACTACGATATAATAAAAATATATTGTGTAGTTTGATGTGTGTGAGTGAGAGTGTACACAATGATAAATGTAATGAGCACATATTCAATAATGATATTTCGTTTCAAACTACTCATAACTAATGATGATTATATATAGTTTATATCTCAACACTTACAACACATTGTACACGTCATAATGTATTATTATAATAATAATACATATTATATACTTACAACACTATACTCACCTCAATATAATGATTCACAATTTACCTAACATACCTTATGTATGAATAAACTTCTATGTTTTACTGCTTTTACTGCTTTAACTCTCTGCTTTACTGCTTTTAAACTCTCTGCTGTACGCTTTAACTCTGTTACTTATCGGCTTATTTCCATTTATTACATACCTTATAGCAGTAAATAAGGTAAATCAATAGAGGTGTTTACCTAACTCCTAGGGGATTAGTATGGCTATTGTTTTACTGCTTTACTGCTATAACTCATGTTTTACTGCTTTAATCTTTCTGCTTTACTGTTTAACTTTCTGCTTTACTGCTTTAACTTTTCTGCTTTACTGCTTTAACTTTTCTGCTTTACTGTTTTAACTCATATTTATTAACATTATGTTTTCTGTATATTTTTATTTTGTTTATTACGTTATTATTATTTCTATTTATTGGTTTAATTTATAATGAAGATTAGTATTTGGGTCGTTTTATGAAATTATAAAATTTTTATTTTAATAAAATTGCACGAACTTTAATAAAAACAATATAATGTAAAGCTTTACATCTTTAATTAATCTCATGATTCAATTATTCACTTAACGGATAGGATGGTGGAGAATTTTACGTTGCCGAAGTGCGCTACGATGCCTTGTATGCTGGTCCGACAGGGCTGTGGTAAAACCTTTCTATTATTATATTATATATTATATATTTTAGATTATATTAAACAAGAACCTGTAAAAATAATATGGTGTTATTAATGTTTATCAGGAAAAAATTTAAAGAAATATAAAAAAAGATTTTATTCAATTTCATGAAGGCATATACGAATATTAGTTCGCTGGACAATATACATGGTTTAACAAAATTATATATTAGATGATTTAATGCACAAAATGAATTTTGAAATAGCAGAAGCGTTCACAGTTTATTTCACCATCTAAATTACTCTGTGTTTTCATTAACACAGAATATTTTTTCATCCAAAGCAAGCATATGCGAAGGTTTCTTTTAAACACACAGTATTTACTGTTGTTTGGCCAGCGAGAAGAGACATGCAGTCAAATTAATGTATTGGCAACTCAAATGTTCCCCTTCAAAGAAAGAGTTCTTAAAAGTATATAAAAGACGTTACTGCGATCCCACACGCGTATTGATGTGTGAACTTCATACCACAAAAAACACGCACAGAGTGCTGCTCCTACCAACATTTTCTGCCCTATGAGATAGAAAACTGATATACATACCTGAAATAATGAGTGCTCTTAGTGCAAAGTATTACCTTTATAAAAATTTGTAAAAAATTGAAACCATCTGAAAAACGTTAACTAATTAGTGAGGATGAGAATTCATCCAGTGTGTATGTGAAGTCTGTTTAGAGAGATAGCTTATAAAGAGAAATGACCTTGAAACAGGCCTCAGAAGGTAAAGCTACGTCGTTATAGAAACATCATTAAAAAACTCTCCCTCAACATAAAAAATTCCTACCATTACTCTTCTCCGTTACTACAGAGATTAGGAGGAGTATTCCTGCCATTACTCTTCTCCGTTATAGCTCCCCTGATAACTAAGTGGTTGTCCCCATAATGAAAAAGGTTGCTTACTTCCATATAATGAGTATGAGAAAATGAAGTATAATAATACAGCATTTGTACAGAATTCCAGTTCCTCAGATTCCATCATTCACAACCTCAATATGCGCAGTTATTACCACACAATGCATTGACATTACAACCACAATCACAGTTTCATCATTCACACCCCCCATACACGCAAATATTACAGCCCCAATGCATTGACATTACAACCTCTTTCACATCAGCAGCAAACTATGTTATTAGCACCTATTAACAG
>JABUQX010001888.1:20000-50880 GCA_015478945.1 Trachelipus rathkii | reverse complement strand
AGAAGAAATGGAATGGCAAGATTACACGAGGTTTAGTGAGTGATTATTTTTCCAAACAGAAGACAAGGGCATTTCTAATAGGGCTCTCCGCTACAATATCTATGGGGATGGGAATTTTTGATATATGGATAAAAGGTAAAAATGAGAATTGTTATCCAGGTGTTAAGAGTGAATTGCAATATTGTGAAAGGACAGATAAGAGAAGTTAAGGTACAAATTTTGATTCAAATGTGGATGGGGAAGTGGGTACAAATGAAGTCGAAGGGTCAAAAGAACTATAGCAGGTTATAGAAGGTTTGGTTCAAAAGAATGAAAGGTAGTGGTAGAACGGTGCTTAATCTTGGATTTTGCTTAGGTTAAATGCAGTCAGAATGGGGAAGCAAGGCTTTAAGGTAAATGAAGGAGTTAGGAAATTATGTATTTCAGTAATCATTTGTACTGAGATTTCTGACAAAGATCTCTTCGGCAGAAAACAGATTTCATCTAGGTGAAAGGTGTTGACATAACTTAAAAAAACTTATATACAGTGTGTATATATATATATATTATATTATATAATATATATATATATATAATATATATATATATTTATATATATATATCTATTATATTATATATATATATAGTTATATAATAATATTATATATATATATATATATATTATTATATATATATTATGATATATATATTTTATATTATATATATATATATATATTTATTATATATATATCTATATATATATATATATATATATATATATAATAAATTATAAATATATTATTATAAGGGGAGAATATTTTATAATGCACAACCTATACAACTGAAGTTAAAAATACACTTAATTAAATGTAAAATAAAATACTTCCTAATCAACAAACTTAACTGTAACAGAACCTTGCTATATTAATTATTTCAAGCCTAGTGACCATGGACATAAGCCTAAAAGCATTTTTAGATAGAAATTATTAATAGTAGGCTCAACAATTGAGTAAATTTTTTGGGTATATATATATATATATATATATTAGTATTTATATATATTAAATAATATATATATATATATAATATATATATATATATATATATTATATATATATATTTAAATATATATATATATTATATTATAATATATATATATATATATATATATATTATAATATATATATATCTATATATATTATATATTATACCATATCAAATCCTTGGTAATATATTTTATTTTAAGCTTTTTTAAACAATTTTAATTGCATTAAAATTTTTTGATACACATTATTTTTATTTCTTTATTCGAAGATGAAAGGGGGATGGAGCAAAATAGAAAAATGGGAAAATTTTCCATGGTTACCTGGTATGAAGCTACAGTTAGTAACTATTCATTCCTCTCTTTATGGTGATTCAGCCATATATACATTATTATGGCACAGTCAAAATTTATGGTTTGTTATTGACCGTTCAAATCTGAACCCCCATTTACTCAAAAACTAAATTTAGGTCCCAGAAATTTATTTAGTTGCACCAGTGCTTTCAGGTGGATAATTAACCTTATAATAATAATTGCATCAAAATCGAAATACATGAGTGGTTCCTACAAATTTTTTCTGTTCTGATCTGTCTGGAATTAACTGACAAATGGAATTGTGGCACACCAATACACTGACCACATATCACACCCAATGCATCACAACCCTAGTTTGCAATAATAACCAAATCAAAATCAAAAATATATGTATTATTATATATATACCTTCTTACTAAAGCTTGGGTTACAGTATACCCAATGTGTAATTTTTTTTGTGCCCCTCCCCCTCCTCAAATAAGGTTTTTCAAAAATAAATATTTAATTTTTAAATTATCAAGAATCATATTTTTATCGTAATAATCGTTGAACAGCTTTCATTATCATTATTATACTAGGAAAATCCAGTAACTGAATAATAAATTATATAATTAATAATTAATATAATAATAATAATAATAATCATATAATAATGAATTATGCATAATAGTAAGCAAGTAAACAAATTATTATTTTGTTAAGTAGTAATGAATGAAATAAAATTTTATATACAAAATAAAAGGAAGTTTGTCAAATAATTATTTTACATTACAACATTTTCTCTCTAAAATTCTGCACTGAAATTTCACCACGAATTCTCATATGTTATATATGTATACCTAACTACAATATATTTAAATATTATTAATATTACAGATATGTAATCAAAGGCTCCTTTGACTAGACTGGACATTTTTTTTTGTTGAAAAGTGTTGAGAAATAAGAATATTTTTAACACAAAACAAATGGCTAAACTTTTTTAAAATTTCATACATTTATTAATTTAAATTGAGGCATCATATTTACGAATAAGTTCTTCTATTTTTCTTCAAAAACTTTTTCCTAACAATTATATATAATATATATATATATTATATATATATATATATATATATATCATATATATATATTATATATAATATATTATATATATATATATATATATATATATATATATATTAATATATTATATATAAATAACTAGTAAATGTTTAATATCTTTTAATCAAATTCAAATTCTGTAGGTCTATTTGTTACATGCATACAGAACTATTAGTCTCCAAACTATTATCTATCTTTTCCTCCAGTAAACACTCGAAGCAAATGAGCGATTGAAAATGTTACCCAAACTCCTTATCTGAACTCACTAAATTTTCATCATTTTATTGACCAATTGTCTATTCTTACTTTTAAATTTATAAACTAAAAAACTTCTTCAGTTCTTATTACTATTCTTGCTAAATTAATTCCTGCTCTCTCTTTGCTTTTCGTATTGACTGTTAAGTCATTTCTTTTTTCATATATTTCTAAATACATCTTTCCCTCTGCTACCTTGAAATATTTTAACATCTACGTTTTCATTGAATCTTTATGATCTCTTATCTCTTATTCCAATCCAAACAGGTTTTCTCTTCGCCACTCTAATGGGTTTATCTTAAAAACACCACTGATGAAATATTCATCTAAAATCTGCTTAAATGTTCACATTGTGGTGAGCTGCCATAGTGGTCAGTTCTTACTTTTTCTTTTCTGTATCATATTTATTTTGGGGTATTTTTAATTTTGTCATGTATGAGGGTGTTATGAGGGGGGAGAATAATTGTGTTTTAGTGAGTGATGGGTGTTCTGACGACGATGTCGACTATGACATCGGTAGTTCAGTAGTAGTAGGTTCTTTTCAGTTCTTTTATTTTTCTTGGTCTTTTTAGTTCGCGGCATCCATCACTTTCATTTTTTGTTATGAGTGAATGTGAATGATTGTAGATGATTGTTGATTAATTGTTTTGTTCATGTATATTTTTTTTCTCTTCCGTAGAAATTATTTAAAATATTAACTAAAGCTTTTAGGGAAAGTGTACTGTCTTGTGGAATGGTAATTTGGTTATTGGTAATGAAGAATAGTGGTTTTGTGGAAAACCTTCTTTTGTGGACTTGGTATCCTTCCTTCTATGGTAAGAGTAATTACTGTTTTTCTTACTCTTACTTTAATGGATTTAATTGAATTAGTGATTGATATTATTCTTATTATGGTTATTATTAATATTCTTATCTTGTATTTCTAAAGTAGTGGATTTTTTATTTTGAATTTGCAGTATTGAGGTCCGGTAGAGTGGTATACCGTCATTAAACTGAGGTGGAGGTCTGTTCAACGGTAGTCGACGAAGAGGTGAAGTAGGGTTTGAAAAAAACTGTCATTAACAATACTATTGGCCAGGTAGCAATTTAAGCTATTATTTTGTTGTATTTTTTTTCTTTTCTTAGATAATTTTAATTAATAGTTGAAATTTTTGAGTTTTTGCATTAAATTTTGATTAATGATTAAGTATAATGTTCTTTGAATTTTGATTTGATAGTAATTTACTTACTGATATTGATTGCCTTAATTTTTAATATTTTAATTACTTATTTATACTTAAATAATTCATTTTGTCATCATGTTAGGATTTGTTTATTTATTATATCATTAATGTTTCAACATTTTTTTTACATATTACTGTATCGATGGATTTGTTTATTTTTTGTCTCATTTTTTCAAAACTTAGTTGTTGGAGAATAGAATAGGCGCGGCCTGTCATTTTGTGGCAGCTGGTTTTTGACGAGGGTGGTACTTTACTTAGGTACCGACTAAATTCAACGGTGCGGTACACCTAGAAAATGATTGTAGTATCTGTGGTACTACATCTACATAGATTTTAAAATTTAACATTTGGAAATAAAATATAAAGACTGATCGACATTTAGAGATTGAAATAAAAGATCAAAATTGATGAAAACCAAAATTTGAAAATATAACAGAAAAGATAAAAGAAACTAATATGACTACATTTATACATTTATAAAGATTGAGGAAAACATTTTGAAAAGTAGAAATTGAAAGCGAAAATTTAATAAAAAGTATAGGTACCATTTGAAAGGGTACCATCTTTAGACGAATATTGTGATAAACAGAAAAACAGAAAAACAATAACGTATAGGTATCGAAAAAGGTTTGGTACCATAAATAGTGTAGGTACCATAAGTCATTTGAAAACCCTGAAAAGAAAGTGGTCCTTCAAAAACGTGGTATTTCAAAAACCATAACCGGTACCATAATATGTGAAAAACCTTTAAAGCCGGTGGTACCAAAGTGACAACAAAAGTTGAACACTTAGTGACGGTACCGAATTGAAAATAAACTATTGGAACTAAAACATTTGATAATTTAATAATTGACAGACCATTTCGTATATTAAAATTTTTAAAAATTTTTTTTGAATCTATCGTTTATTATATTTTTTTAGTATATAAATTACATATGTTGTAGATGGTAGGTATAGGAGTGTCTTAACCTTAGTGTAGTATATTGTAATATCTGTATTGGATTACCGTGTAATTAAGTAGTATTCGGAATACCTTATAAATTTTTTTTTGTATCTGTGTATTGTGTATAATTTTATGACAAACATAATTGGTGTGGACCGTTATTTAATAAATTAAGGTGTATGTGTCTATTTTTTGTATCCCCAATATCTATCCTGGAAGGCAGCCTCACTCCTTCATAATTCAATTTATTGTAGTTAGGTTTTGATGAATGATGTGAT
This sequence comes from Trachelipus rathkii, assembly GCA_015478945.1. Taxonomy (NCBI): domain Eukaryota; kingdom Metazoa; phylum Arthropoda; class Malacostraca; order Isopoda; family Trachelipodidae; genus Trachelipus; species Trachelipus rathkii. The sequence continues at coordinate 45,744 of JABUQX010001888.1, read as the reverse complement.
CATCTACAACTGATAAAAAGTTTTTTTCCTTTAAACTCTTTATCCCAGTCAGTTTATTAAGCATCATTCGAAATTTGTAAAATCGCCATTTCAGAAATCTAAGATCTTTCCTATTAACTTGCAATTTGGGCCAGATATCACATTCATATTAAATCTAAATTATATTATGGTACTAAGTCCTAAATTCTATTCAACTCTAACCTCATCCACCAACATCCACCATACTTCCATCGTTAGTTAATATTAAGTCTAATAGTGCATCGTATTTTGTGGGTTCTTGGACCATCTGGGTCAAAAGTTATCTAGTTAAACAATTTATGAATGCGACTACTATGGTCCAATAACAAGGAATCAATGAATGCCGGAAATTAAAATCACCCATTATACTAACTTTTTCTTTACTGTGGCATGGTTGTCTCATTTCTTTCACCATTTCCGGTCATTCTTGATGCCAGGAGGTCATAAATGCCCTATTCTTATGATTTCTGTATAATAAGGATATCTACCCCACCGATTTAATATCATGATTAATTTTAAAAGTCAGTCATTATACAGATTGATATTTCTTTTAACATAAAGCGCCACACCACCACCCTTGTTTCCTCTACGCTGGTATAAATAAAGTGAATATTCATCTATTTCATATTCCTGAAAGGATCTCCATATAATTCTTCATTAACACATGCCTCAGTTAATCAAATAATGTTAGATTCTCATTTATAGGTATAATAATCACTCATTTTTTTATTTTTAAGCGCTATGAGCATCTTGTGTAAAACCATTTGATACTCAAAATGCTGTTATTTTATTGCTACATCATTATTTTGAACCTGTAACAACACTAGCTTTAATTATCTCCCCACTATTATTTACCATTGCTATTGTATCCAGATTTAGCCCACCCCCCCCAACTTTACCTAGTTTTCTAAGCTGTTCTCCAAACTGGGTACTGAAAAGCCCAACACCTTTACGACTCAAGTGAACTCATCTGCTGCAAAAAGATGTACAGAAATTCTCTTCACAAATCCAAAACCTAATATTTTGTGAAAAACAATTTCCCTAACCTTTCATTACCTAAAGCCCTACTCCCCATTCCTGACCTGCACCTAACTAGGTAAAATCCCAGAAATCATGCCCCTTTCCACTAGCTTTCATCTTCTGAATTAATCTCCTATAATCTGCTATTAATTCTTCTGACTTCTATGCCCTATTTCATTTGTACCCACATGCACAATCACATCTGATCAATCTTTGTAGAAATCATCTGCTCTATCTATCCTATTACATTAATTTCATAATTTTAAATTCCAATCGTTTCTTTTTATTCTTATTTTGAAAAGTCCTTTCTAGGTATCGTATCAGAGTCTCCAATTAGCAATGCATCAGTCTTCCCTTTAGAAACCTCAACAGTACCATTGGCCCTCTCTGATCCCCATCTGGAAGACAGTCCAACCTGTTACTGCAGGACAGGCTGACTGACTTTCGAGATTCTCATCTTTAATTTTATTTTAAATTTCTACACTATTACTCAGACCTATTATCAATACTTTATTCTTTTCCCTCTCATCTTCCTGGCTAGGTGAATCACTATTCCTGTCTACCTATATCCCCGCTCCCCCTTGGCCTCGCATCCCCTACTCTAACTTTTTTTCTAACATCCTCTTTCTCAATTCAAAATACTTCTTCTTCAATTCATGCATATTTTCACTCAGTCTTGCAATCTCCTTTTTAACACATTCTCTGCATTCAAAAAACAAACAGGGCAGCTATTCACGATATTACCTCTCACATCCCACAGTTTTACCCAGAGCAACCTACATATTTACATTGTATTAACTTAATTAGCTTACATAACTGACCTATTATTTTCCATTCAGTTAAACTTCACTAAAGCCTAAAGACAACTAAACTAATTCTTTAAACAGGTTAAAAATTTAAACAAGCCTAAATTTTTAGTTTAGCCTAGGCCAGGGATATAAAAAAATTATAAGGTAGGCTTAACTGTAGTCTATGACTAGGAACTTATTTAAATTATCACTATAATTAAAGTAACAATTATTAAAGGCTGTATTTAAATACAGAAAATCTATTTAAGAATCCAAATGAACCTCCACACAGAAAACAGTAAATCTCTTACCTATGTTAGCCTAGGGTTAGGCTATCAAATTTAAATTATCACAAATTAATATAACAATTGTTAATGACTGTAGTTAGATACACAACAGTAGTGTAGTTACATACACAACACTAATTTGTTTAATAAATTCACTTTCAAATACACAATTATAGTAAAATGGGAGAGCAAAAATAAACACAACCTCACTCAATGGCCACTAAAATTGTATGATTTCTGGTTTGAGGGTAAGAGGCTATGAGGAGAGGCTGAGGAGTTAGGAATGTTTTCTGTAGAAGGCGATTTCTCAGAGGGGACATGATACAAGTCTACAAAATATTTACATCTATTGATAATACACGAGACCAATAAATTTTTTCATAGAAGAGCATGGACAGGTGACCAGGGAGCATAATCAGAAAATTAAGAAGAAAGCATGCCATCTTGATTAAGACATTAAGAAATATAGAGACAGTAGAAGCCACCAGGCGTTGTAACGACTTCCCATCAACCCTACCCAACATGCTATGCAAATCTCAAAGCACCTAGAGCTTGTCAAATTACTGTAAACTACAAATCACACATTTGGTTAGTCAAAACTAAATGATATTATAATATGATACCCAACCATCCACATGCTTAGCCATTTGGCTTAGTCAAAATATACTATATGATACCAAACCATCCACATGCATTAATAACTAAGTTATTGTCACGCATGCAGGCTAACATTAATAACTACTGTAACTAAAAACCCGCATTTGGCCTTTTCGTCTAAATATTTAATATGATCCCAACCTCCATATACCTATCCAACCCTTTCTTAAATGTTGCAATTGAGTCACACTCAACACCTCTGTGGCAAGACACAAAATTTAACAACCCTATTCCTGAATGCATGCTTTTCTTATATCAAGATGGATGCTTTTTTCTTATTTTCTTATTATGCCCTGGTCACCTGTCCGTGCTCTACTAGAAAATTTGTTGGTCTCCTATTATAAAATTAAATATTTTGGTAGAACGTAATCATATCCCCTCTGAGAATTGCCTTTCTACCAGAAAACATTCCTACTCCTTCAGCCTCTCCTCATAGCTCTACCCTCAAACCAAAATTCATCCTTGTTGCTCTAGGTTGCATTCTTTAGTATAATCTAGTCTTTCTTTTTAAATAGTTGCCAAACTTGTGCCAATTACTCTATTACTGGCTATCATAGCTATTATACAGTTATTACTTCCTTGCTCTTGTAACAAATGCGATTTATTTCGCCCAGCATTTTAGCTTTATTTCTAGCTTCAAAACACTGATTAGCTACTTTCAACTACCTGTTAAATCACAAATCCTAAATCTTTTTTTGGTCCACAGACTCAAGCCATCCCATCATATCGTAGTATAAACTTTTATTTGAGTAATCTAGGTGAAGACTTACACTTTTTTACTATTAAAATTCATATCTGCCCACCAAGAAGTTTATCAAGATCATTTTGATCTTTATGAATCCTTCACTATTCCTAACTGAGGTGACCACTTTAGTATCATCTACAAACCTTGCCAATTTAAGTCTGTCTAAATCATTTTATATATAATGAACTTGTAAATATATTGCCAGCAACTGACTGTGGGAAATAATTATATATATATAAGATTTATTGCCATTTTTAGTTGTACATACTGTTTTCTATTTTCCGCAACACTCTGTTAATCCAGAACATGTCCACTACACTATACCCATTGCAATACTTCTTCATAAGCCTTACTTGTGGGGAACTTATCAAAGCTTTAACTAAAGTCTAATATACATATACTGGATCTCCTCGGTCAATGCAGTCAGTAATGTATTCATAAATTTAAAAGTTTGTCTGACATTGACTTACCCTTTCTGAAACCGTGCTGGGAGTCATACAATACCTTGTTATTTCTAAATATTTCTCTATATGGCCTTTCAGTAACTTTTCCAGAACTTTACAACCAGAGAATTTACTAACTGGCCTATAATTACTCAAATCTTCTACACCTTTCTTATAAATAGGCACACACAAAGGTAGTAATAGCTTTTCCAACGACCTTTCCATCCAGAGATGTTAAGCTACCTGGCCTATAATTCTTCCCAAATCTTCCTTACTACCTTTCTTATAAATAGGCACAAAATATGCATGGTTGATTAAAGAGTGGTTGCGAAAAAGAAAGCGTGTGTATTAATAAATGGAATAAATCATCATGGAAATAGTGAAGAGTGATGTCCACAGGGTTCAGTGCTGGGCCACTATTGTTCCACATATAATTGATAATATATATATATATACTATATTATTTTATATATATATTATTATATATAATATATATTATATATATATATATAATAATATATATATATATAATATACTATATATATATAATTAGACCAGGGACTTAAATGCAAGGATTTTAAGTTTGCAGATGAAACCAAGTGGCACAGTTAGGAATAGTGCAGAATGGTATACCAGATTCAAACTGATCATGAAAAACTCTCTGGTGGGCAGATAGTGGCAATGAATTTTAAATAGTAAAAGTGTAAAAGGTTCTTTCACCTAGTTTATCAAAATAAAGAGTTTTAAATATGATATGAATGGGGATTGCGCTTGGGGATGGGTCGAGTCTGTGGGACCGAAATTGATTTAGGTTGTGATTATAAGCAGTTAATTTGAAAGTAAGCATAATCAGTGTTTGGGAAGCTAGCAATAAAGCTAATAAGAATGCTGGGGCATAATAAATCGCACTGTTGTTTACAAGAGCAAGGAAGTAATTAAAGTAAACTGTATAATAGTATGTTAGGCCAGTAATAGGTAATTGTGGAACCAGTTGGCCCTTATTTAAAGAAAGACTTAGATAATTATGCTAGAGAGAGTGCAACATAGAGCACAACGATGATTTCTGGGTTTTGAGGGTAAGAGCTATGAGTTTAGGAATGTTTTCTGTAGAAAGGCGATTTCTCAGCGGGGACATGATACAAGTCTAATACAAAAATATTTACTTCTATTGATAATACGGAGACCAATAAATTTTTTCATAGTAGAGCATGGACAGGTCACCAGGTGGCATATAAATTAAGAGAAAGCATGCATCTTGATACAATAGAAGATGAATTCAGTAATAGGATTATTAATTTTGGAATGGTCTTCACAGGAGGTCTGTTGAGTGTGCTCAATTGCAACATTTAAAGAAAGGGTTGGATTAGGTATATGGACTGGGTGGGTTCATATATTTAGACAAAGACAAATTGGCGGTTTTTAGTTAAAGTAGTTATTAATGTTAGACTGCATGTGTGACCATAACTTAAGTTATTAATGCATATGGATGGTTTGGGTATCATATATATATATATATATATTATTTGACTAAGCCAAAATTGGTGGATTTTTAGTTACAGTAATTTGACAAGCCCTAGGGTGCTTTGTGGGATTTGCATGAGATGTTTGGTTAGTGGGGTTGACTGGGACGTCCTCGACAGGCCATGTGGCTTCTTACTGTCTCTATATTCTTAATGTCTTAATAAGATTTGCAATAACTTGGATTTTTAACTCACGACTCTTCATAGAGTTGGACTCAGTCTAAAAGTTGGGACAAGTGTATTAACTATTAATGTTAATAAATATAATCTATGGTTGGACTCAGTACATCACTAATGTCTGAGAAATGAATTCCAGCAGGCGGTACTTTTTAATAACAGTTTCTTGGTATTGTATTTTAACAATGACAAGTCTTCTTCACTTGGGTCTTTCAACTAAAGTTCTAATTTTTTTTGCAAAGTGAATTGCAAGAATGTTTAACAAATAAATATAAAATAATTCATTTCAAAAATCATTTCTATTTCCACCCCGTTTTAACTTTTCAAGTAAATCGGTTAAGATTCATTATATACGGAACTAACACGTATCATACGAGCTTAACTATCATTAACATTTTTGTAAAACTACACAATTTAAAGTCGCGGCGAATTTATAACCAATTAAAATGACACTTCTTTAAATTAGTCCAGTTTTTAATTGTGTCTTATTTAAACAAGTATACCAAAATGTCTGACAAAACGATTTAACCTTGAGCTCTAAATTACCTACGCGTGTCAGCTGTTCTATTGTTGTCTGATTTTGAACAACTCGCAACTCAAAGCGTACGACACTTTGGTCGAAGACTAGAAACAAAAACACAGCCTACCAATACAATTTTAAACAAATCATGTGACATATATTCCAGTAAAAATACATTAGATTTCCTTAAAGGCATTAGAATATGTATATTAGTTATTTTAATTTATTTAGATGTTTGAATGTAAGGTAAAAAATTATTTACAACTAAAACATAGTAATAAATATATGAAAAAAAAAAAAAAATTTAATATTCAAAGAAAATTAAATTTTTAGGCCGTATTCTGTCTATTAGTATTGGTTTCCACTTTGATATAAGTTACACGAGTCATGTGTTTAAATTTTGATTTGCATCTTTGAATGTTTTTCCGAATATGCAAATTAATTTTTTAATGATGCACTCGAGATATGAAAAGATTTTAATTTTAACATACCATTACTCCACATCTAAATTTTGTATTTATTGGATTGTTTCTTTTTATTGTCCGGCTCCGTTTTACCTTATTAATATCCCAGAATTGAAAAGTTATGTTTATTAGTGATTAATTTTGAAGAAATGATTAAAATTTTTAAGAAGAGATTCGAAATCAATATTTTTTGGTAAACACCTTGAATAAATAAATAGTTATTTGGCTGGTTAATAAGTGATTTGAATAGCTTACGATTACGAAATCAAAACTTTTGGCAATGTCCATACTGTAAAATTATTTCAGTGTAATTTAAATCTTAGATCAAATTTGATAGACCCTTTTGGAAATCTGGGTATTGTTTCTATATTTTGACAGTTATATTTTTCTGAAAAAATTTTCTAAGTTGCAAAAAAATTTCTAAGTTCAGCAAAGTTAAGTTAAGTTAAGTTTTTAGAAAATCTTTAGTGGCAAGCTTCTGGCATAATGTCCTGTATTCCAGAAGCTTGCCCCTAAAGAATTTTCTTAAAAACTTAAACTTAACTTACTTTTCTGAACTTAGAATTTTTGAACTTAGGAAATTTTTTCAGAAAATTGAACTGATTCAAATATAGAACTTTCCGAATCTGAGAGGAACAGAGAATCTTTTGCATTGGTTCTAAAGAAAAATATTTTGAAAGAACGATAGGATATCTTATTTAAGGAAAATACAGCTGTTATTATTAAAGGTTGCTTAGGCAACAAAGAGATAAGTTGAAAGCCATAAAAATGTCCTAGCTTTTTTTCAAATAAAGACTAATGGGGTTTTATATGACTATCAAAACTACTTCAGAGCTATATAAGTAAAATAAATAGTTTCTCTAGATCAACCAATAGGCGCCTATTAATCTCAGGTATACGTTTTTCTATGGGACGAGGGTACCAGTGACTGGAAATAGATATGTTGTTCCTTATTTATACGAAAGGTAGTAAGGAAAATTTTTGGGAAATTATAGGCAGTTAGCTCACATTTCTTGGTTGTAAGGTTCCTGGAAAGTTACTTGAAGGTCATATAGAGAATATTTAGAAGATAACAAGGTATTGTTGATCCGCACGGTTTCAGAAGGGTAGATCATGTCAGATCAAACCTTTTAGAATTTATGGAATAACAATTACTGACTGCTTTTGACCGAGAGATTCCAGTTATATTATATATTTTAACTTTTAGAAAGTTTGATAAGGTTCCCAACATAAGGCTGATGAAAAAGAAGTTATTGCAATGTGGTATAGGTGGAGTGGTAATGGTTGGATTAAGTGGTTGCGTAATAGAAAACAGTGGTACAACTAAACTGGCAATAAGTCATCCAATGGGAAATAGTCGAAGAGGCTGTCACAGGTCAGTGCTGGCCACTACTTGTTCCTTCATAATATATATATATAGTATATATTATATTATGATATTATATATATATATATTATAATATATATATATATATATATATTATTATATATATATATATATATATATATATTATATATACTATATATATATATACTTATATCTATATTATATATATATATATATATATATTATTATATTATATATATATATATATATATATATATATATATATATATATATATATTTATTATATTAATATATATAATAATTATATATATATAAATGATTAGACCAGGGACTTAAATGCAAGATTCTAAGTTTGCAGATGATACCAAAGTGGGCACCTCAGTTAGGAATAATAGGATGTATAAAGATTCAAATGATCTTGATAAACTTCTTGGGTGGCAAATAAGTGGCAAATGATAATTTTAATAATAAAAAGTTTAAGGTTCTTCATGGTTTACTCACTAAAAGTTTTAACTACATATGAATGGGGATTGGCTTGTCTGTGGACCAAGAAAAGATTTAGGTGTGATTTATAAGCAGTAAATCTTGAAAGTAGCTAACAGTGTTTGGGAGCAAGAAAGAAGCTAATAAGATGCTGGGCATAATCAATCGGCAATGTTGTTTACAAGAGCAAGGAAGTAATAGGTAAACTGTATAATAGCTATGTAGGCCAATAATAGTGTATTCTGCACAAGTTTGGTCCCCTTATCTAAAGAAAGAATTTGAATATGCTAAGAGACGTGCAATGGGGCGTAGAGCAACAATGATGAATTCTGGGTTGAGGGTAAGAGCTATGAGAGAGGCTGAAGGAGTTAGGAATTTTTCTGTAGAAAGGCGATTTCCTCAGAGGGGACATGATACAGTCCTACAAAATTTTTACATCTATTGATAATACGATGAATAAATAAATTCTTCATAGTAGAGCACGGACGGGAGAACAGGGGGCATAACAGAAATATTCAGAAGAAGCATGCCAATCTTGATATAAGAAAGCATTTTTCAGCAAGTAGAGTTTTTAATTTTGGAATGGTTTGCCACAGGAGGTTGTTTGAGTGCGACTCGATTGCAATATTTAAGAAGGGGGGTTGGATAGCTATATGGATGGGTTGGGTATCATATAGTATATTTAGACGAACCAAATTGGCTGGTTTTTAGTTATCAATTAGTTTTTGTTAGACTGCATGCCTGACCATAACTTAGTTATTAGGTATGTGGATGGTTTGGGTATAGCCCCGGCCCCGGCCCGGCCCGGCCCCGGCCCCGGCCCGGCCCCGGCCCCCCGGGCCCGGGGCCGGCCCCGGCCCCGGCCCGGCCCGGCCAAAATCAGCGAAAACGGGGTTTCTACCCGGGGTAACTGTAAAATTTAACAAACTAATACCTACGAAGGTTATTAAACAATTAAAAAAATATATTTAATTCCATTACTCCTTTGTTTTATAAATTGATGCAAATGTATAAACATACTAAATATAATATATTTTTTTTGGTATGTACTAGGATTTAAATTAAAAATTGAGGAAAATTTATAATTTTTACGGTTTTTAACATAAAATATTCGAAATTTTGATATATCAAACGAATTCGGAAAAGGAAATAATATAATTGTTAAAAATATTAATGTATTTATTTATTTAAGTAAATATCTTCAAGAAAATCAATATTTTTCGAAATCTCTTTCAAAATTATTTATTTATTGAATTTAATATATATATATAATTCATATATATATATATATATTATATATATATATATATATATTATATATATATATATATATATATTATATATATATATACTATATATATTATATATATATTATATATATATATATTATATATAATATATTATAATATAATATATATATATATATATATTATATATATATATATTTATTATTTATTATATATATATATATATATATATATAATATATATATATATATATCTTACTTACATCTTACATCCTCTCACAGTAAGGCCTCACGAGCCTGTCAGTGGGCCAACCTCCGCTTCCATTGTGTCTATCCATCACGATTCCATCCGCCATCAGCTCATCATTGCAGGCATTAGTGTCTGCCTTAAAATGAATTCTCCACTGTGTCTCTCCATCTTTTCCGCGGTCTTCCTCTCGGCCTCAATCCCTCCGGTCTCCACCTCCACCTCCTATGACTCTCTCTTCCTGCATCCTATCAGGTGTCCCACCATCTTAGTCTGGCTGCGTCCTTATTCATCATTGGTTTCATACCCACGCTCTCCTCACTGTCTCGATTAACTCATTCTGTCTCTCATCGCTTTCAATCAAACGTCTCAACATTCATCTAGCTGTCTGAATTCTATCTCTCCTCTCTCCCTGTCATGCTCCATGTCTCTTCTGCCCCATACAACAGTATTGGAGTCAACACTCCCTCGTATATTGCTTCTCTTCACCTCTTTGTCATATATTTTATCTTTCAAGATGGGATACTACTGCTCTTACACGTCTGCCCATACTGCCTCAATCCTCTCGTATTTCCTTTGCACACCCCTTCTCTTCCAAAGTGCTTTCTAGGTATTTATATCTGTCCACATTTTAATCTCTCTACGTCTACCCTCCACTATTCCTCCTCTCCTCCTCCTCCTCTTACTACAATTATTTCTGTTTTCTCCAATTCATAGTTTAATCCAGCTTCTCCTCATTTTTTCTGCGAAAGCAGCCCATTGCCTCAACTCTTCACCATTCCATCTCCCACAGCAAAATCAATCTGCGTAATACCATGATGTCTCCCGTCAATTCTCTAAACTCTCCTTTACACCTCTGATGACTGTGTCACAATACGCTTATACAAGTATGGCGACAAACACTACGCTGCTATCCAGTTTTCTAACTCAAACTTCTCGTTTTTATATCCTGTCTCTTATCCTTTTTTAAGATATTCACATATGTACTTCTACTGCTTTATCATCTGTCTTCACTTCATAACCCCTCTCCAGAACTCTCCATAGCTTCTTCCTGGGTACAGAATCAAATGCTTTCTCAAAATCTTATGAAGGAGATATATGCTTTCTTGTGTATTCCCATGTCTTTTCTGTATCATTCTCTCTAATGCGAACATAAAAATTAAGTGCTTCTGCACCTCTATACCCATATGCTCTTTACTAATCTCGGCTCTATTTTTTTATTTCTTAATTTTCTTTCTAAATATTCTTTCATATAACTTAGCCATGTGATCAATTAGTGAGTTTCCTCTATAATTTTTACATTCTCCTGCGTCCCCCTTACTTTATAAATGGGAACTATTTTGACTCTTTTCCCCAACTTCCGGCACTTCTTACTCTCACAAACACCTGTTAGAAATCTTCGCATCAAGGCTTTCAGCTCTCTCTCCCCTCCTTCAGCATTCAATATGTACCCATCCTCACAGGAGTCTTTCCGCTCTTCATTTTCCCTTACGCCCTCCACAAATTCCTCCTCACTCCTGCTTCCGTTTCTCTCCTCCTCCTTCTCTCTCCCCTTCCTCTTCCGGCTGCACCTCCACATTCAGCAACTCATCAAAGTACTTATCCATATTTTGTTTTTTTCCTCCGGGCTTACCAATGTTTCACCATTTTCTTTCTTTTATATTGATAATCTCCTCTTCGCTCCTCTATGCGTTCTTGGCAATCTAAAAATCTTCTTCTTGCCTTCCTTATATCATCCATCAGCTCCTTTGCCAGCTTCTCAGCCACCTCCTCTTCTGCCCCCCTCCCTCTTTTCACTCTCTCCGCTTCTTTCTTGCTTCGTAAACGGCTCTGGATTGTACACTCTGTTTTTAAGCCATCTTCTCAATATATATATATTATATATATATATTTATATATATATATTTATATATATATATTATTATATATATTATATATAACATCAAATTATCTATTATATACAATATATATATATATATATATTATATATTATATATAATATATATTATATATATATATTTTTATATATATATATATATTTATATTATATATAATTATATTATTAATATATATATATATATATATATATATATTAATTATATATATATATCATATATATATATATATATATATTATACATAATAATATTTTAATACAATTATTCTTATAGAAAATCAATTTTTTCTTAAAAATTTCTTTCGAAAATATTTATTTAATTGAATTAATTAAAATTATTCCTTTTTAATAATTAAAATTATTAATTAATTGAAATTATATTTAATTTTCATCCTAAGTTTTAAGACTTTCAGTGTTTTTGACTTACATTTCTAATTTTAGCTAACCCCGGCCCCGGCCCCGGCCCCGGCAAAATTCCCGCCCCGGTCGGTCCCTATTTGTGTATCATATATAATTTTTTGACTAAGCCAAATTGGTGGATTTTTAGTCACAAGATACTGACAAGCCCTAGGGTGCTTTGTGGATTTGCATGAGAGCATGTTTGGTTAGTAAGTTGACTGGGACAGTCTTCGAATAGGTCATGTGGTCTTCTTACTGTCTTAATATTTCTAATGTTCTAATGTTCTAATGACTATCAGGAATTTTACCTGGAGTAGTTGCTTTTGTTCGGGCAGCTAGTAGTTCACTTACAACTTTTAAAATAAAGTTAGTTAGATAAGTATATGAACGATGTAAAGATTGTATTAGATATTATTTAGAAATTATTACATTTAAAATGGAGAACTGTGAGAGAGAGAGAGAGAGAGAGAGAGAGAGAGAGAGAGAGAGAGAGAGAGAGAGAGAGAGAGAGAGAGAGAGAGAGAGAGAGAGAGGAGGAGAGAAAGAGAGAGAGAGAGAGAGAGAGAGAGAGAGAGAGAGAGAGAGAGAGAGAGAGAGAGAGAGAGAGAGAAGTACATGATGATTGAAAGTATTTTAAGGAAATAATTGCAATAACTAGAAGAAATGTATGCGGTGGATGAGAGAAAAGGTTGATGGAAAAATAAAAGATATGATAGGAAACGGTGAAATGAAAATTCGAGATAATTTTTGAGAAACTAAATAAAGTTATTAGGAAAAAATATTTAGGGATTAATAATAACTTGGCATAACAGAAAGAATATTTAATAATGAAGAATGAAGAAAAATCAAAGAAGGGGGATTTCAAAAAAAGATTAGTATTTAAATTTACTGGAAAAATAAATTTATAATATTTATAGGGAAATTTTTACGTTATATAATTTTTTAATTTTTATTAAATGAAAATGTATGGGGGAAAATGAATTCTTCTTCTTTAACTTGCTGGGTTCTTTCCTCTTCTGTTAATACCAATTTGGAGCCAATCACCCGCCTTTTTGAAAAGCTTCCAAGTAGGAAACTGAGAATGCCTTCTTCTTCTGTTTGATGTGCTGGTAAATAGGTCCTTTTCAAAACTGACCTTTTTCCTTAATATTTTATTTTGTTTGACCTTCTTGATAGGACATGGGACAGAAGTGTTAGACCAAGTTTTTTTGTTTTTCATAAATAAATTTTTTATTTTATTTAACAATGACCACTGTTATTGATGATATTTAATAATTTTTGTTTCTAATGCCCAAACTTTTAGGTAGAGCAAAGAACATAGGCTTTGATCCTCAGATGTTAATTAGGGATGTCTTGCAAGTTTTTCCTCAAGGAGTTTTTTGGGTGTGTTGCTAAAAAAATATTAGTTATGACTTGCATCATTTTCTGCAATATCAAAATGACAAGTTTTTCGGGCGAATCCCTTACAAGTAAATAAAAAAGGATAGTGAAATGGGATAAGAAAAATATGTTTTTGAGCTATTCACTTCAGTTTTTTATTATCATTATTTTTTACGAATTTTATTATTATTAATGTTTTTTTTATAATAAATTGAATAAAATAAATTAAACAATTTTTTCAATATTAATTTGATATATTAAAAACTAAAGTATTATTCCAATCACCAATAAATAAAAATAAATAAAAAAATAATAAAATAACAAACATATATTATATTATATAAGGTATATCTACTTTTTATAATATATATTTTTTTAACACGTTGGAGGGGACCAAAATTTAATTCCAGTAAAAATTTAATTTTGATGAATATGTAAACTAAATTTGAAAACAAATTATTTTACATTTTACTTTCAAGAAGGGCAGGGTCAAAATGATGCAGACATAGCACCAAACAAAACTGGGACATAAAATTCTTAATTTTCAGCAAATTTTGATGCAGTTATAAAGCAAAGTGTAGCTTTTTCTGACCTCTAAAACTTGAGTTTCGGGTATTTTTCTGTTCCTGTAGTCTTTTTTCAGAATTTTAATTTTTTCAAAACCTATGTTTTTGACATTTTTGGCATCAACTTCTACAAATTTTTTCGAAATGACTTCAACTTGAATTACATAGATGCGGCCCATTACACAAAGCACGAAATAGTGTTTTGATAATTTTGATATTGTGCTCAGCAATATGAATTCAAAACCTACTTTTATGGTTTTTTAAACATAAAAATTTGCGATATTTTTTTTCTACTCATGCGAATCAGTATGAAAAATTTTCTGCAGCATATGTACGTCGGCGAGATTAAACATTATTTTATTAAATAATATCTTCGTATATTGCATTAGTTTGGATTTGTCTGGCAAATTTTAAAATTTTTTTTTGGAAATTTTTAAATATTTTCTTTAATATACAAAAAAAAAAAAAAAAAAAAAAAAAAAAAAAAAACAAAAAAAAAATCTAAAAGAACAAAAGATGCATCTTGCCCGACAATAAAGCCCTGAAATTTGATGTTGACGGATAAGTAGAAAAAAATATATATCAATCTACACTGAAAAAAAAATTATACTATATATATATATATATAAATATATATATAATATATATATATATTATATATATATATATATATATATATATATATATATATTATATAATATATATAAATATATATATATATATTTATTATATATATATTATATATATAATTTATCATTTATACATGGAAATGACATCCGCATCCGCATCTGCATCCGCATATTATATTATACTACTATATCTTATATATATATACTATATATATATATATATATATATATAGTATATATATTAATTATATATATATATATCATATATATTATTCTTTTTCTTCTTTCTTTCCCTTCCCCTTTGCCCAAAGATTGGGGGTAAGGTGCTGTAAAAGCATCGGAAAAAAGCAGTAGGAGAACATGACAACGTCGAAAAGAAAGCCAGCCTAACCCCCCTCTGAACCATTAATTAGTGAGAGCTCGTCACAGACAGAAAACCACCCTAGAGTTCATGGGACCGCGACGGGACCTCACTATGGTAATGTCAATGTAAGGGTTCATCCTTGGCCCAGGTGCAACCATGCCCCCATACAAAACCCGCCATTCTCTCCTATCCAATGCACCTATTATTCCGCTCTGCCACTTAATTTTCTTCCTTCCAGACTTCGTTACCGACTCATCCACTTTCTCTTCGGTCTCCCGGTCGATTTCCCACACACTCACCACTATAAATCGCTTAACCAACCTAACTATCTCATCCTTGTCACATGACACAAACATCACATACTTTCATTTATTTTCTCCTCTTTACCCCTTTTCACAACAACACTCTCTATACGTTCATCTCCTCTCTTTATCATTCTTCAACACCTAGCCACACCCCTATATATATATATATATATATATATATATATATATATATATTAATATATATCTATATATATATATTATAATATATATATATATATATATATTATATATATAATATATATATTTATATATATATATATTTATATTAATATATTATATATATATATATATATATATATATATATAAGTATATATATATATATATATATATACTATATATATAATGATATATATATTGTCTGTTGGGGTTGGGCAAAGGCCGGAGGCGTACAATATCAGCAGAGTGAGGAAAGTTCCAAAGGGTTAAGTTAAGGTCCATTTTAAAGGCCGACATGTCCCGATATGCGACGTTTGGAAGTTGTTGCAAGTCAAAGGTAATTGGGAAAATAAATAAAGGGAGTGTGTTTCAGACTTGACTTTACCAGTGGAGTACTTTTAAGATTGAGCATAGCGGTCAAGCCTGGGGTCAGGTCAGGTTAGAGAGTTGGATTGAGAAAGGCTTATAAGAAGGAGGTGTAGGACTAAGAAGGCGGTGTTGCAACGAACCCTTTTTAATGGAGGATGTATAGGACTGGGGAATTCAGAAAAGCAGTTTCCATTATAATAATGATAGGATAAAGAGAGTGATGGAAAATCGAGGGGCAGAGAGAGTGGAGGAGTTAGTGAGAGTAGGAGAGTTTATAAGATGAAAAGCCCTAGACTCCACTCCGTCTTTTCAAGGGGAGTTGTGTGAGTGGAACCACCTCAGATGTGTGAGGCATACACTACACATGTGAGAGTAACATCCCTACAAAGAGCAAGCAGCTTGTTTAGAAAGAGAACTAATGTGATCCTTTCAATTCAGACACACAGAAAGAAACACCTGAGAGAGAGAGAGAGAGAGAGAGAGAGAGAGAGAGAGAGAGAGAGAGAGAAGAGAGAGAAGAGAGAGAGAGAGAGAGAGAGAGATCCTTCCAATTAAGATGACAAGAAAAGAAACACCAATAATATTAAAGGCAGACGAAGGTTTGAGTCGTGTGCTTTCGTAGATGTGGAAAATTTGGTCTAGTAGAAAGATGAAGAAATTGAGCTTTTGAGGCATTGAAAACAACCTTATTCTCAATGCCACAATTAGAATTTCGAGAAAGATGAAAGGTTACCTGCAGCATGCTGTCCTTCTACAGCAAGCTAATAGCTGTTGGGAGGGACGTCTTTCAAAATGAAAGGAGTAATGACAGGTGGAGTTGTCAGCATAGGAGTAGATAGGTGGAAATGCAATAGAGATGGAAAACTTGCGGAAGGCTTGAGGAGATAGAGCAGAAAAGAGAAATAAGAAGGTGATCGGAGGAAGCCAGAGATGGAAAAAGTTTAACAGAATACGAAAAGATTAAGGGATATGAAAGAGTCTAGAATGTTCCGTTCATCTCCAAGACTAATCACGTCGTTTCGAATAACCTATGTCCTTCAAATTATATAATATATATATATAATATATATAGTGATATATATATATATATATATATATATGGTATTCTATGTGGAACATAGATAATATTTATAAATATCTTATATATAATTAATATATATATATCAGGGGGCGTATACATGGTAGGTAGGGGTAGGTTAGCTTCCTACAATATTTTTGAGTCCTTTTTGATAAAATAATTATGATAAGATAATAACGTTCATATACAATGTTAAGTGAGATAATGCGAAGTTCCAGCTGATTTCAATACTAACTTTAAAAGAAAAACAACTACATTAGAAATAATAATAATTAAATTTATTTGGAAATTTCCCTTCTACTCTGTTCTTAAGAGTAATATTCTAAGCTATGGGCGTACATGGATTTTCATATTTTATTCATATAGTAATATATAGGGCCAGGCAGACATAATTACCTTGCTGTACGAAACGAAAACATAACGAGAATCAGAGAAAGAACTTTTTCGCTCAGGCGAAACGTACGAAAATTTGAAGAAAAGAATGATGAATACTTCTCTTTCTCTATTATCATATATATATATGTAATATTAAATATATATATATATTATATATTAGTATTTATTTTATATATATTATATATATATAATATATATTATTATATATATATATTATTTTTATATATAATATTATATTATATCAATAAAGGGTGTTTACGAAATAGGGGGAAAAATTTGGAGGATATTCTTTGTACCATTACCAGTGTTTTGTCTTAAATAAAGTTACCTGTAAGGTTCTTCATTTAGTAGGAAAATGAGTTAGGAAGGTGCAAGATGTAAGATTGAATATTGGTGTTTTATGTTCCGTAGAATGTTATTTATTATTATTTATTATTAATTATTATTATTATTATATTATTATTATTATTATTAATTTTTTATTATATCTAATTATTATTATTATTATTATTATTATTATTTATTATTATTCTTATATGTATTATTATTATTATTATTATATTTAATTATTATTATTATTATTATTATTTTATTTATTATTTTATTTATTATTATTATTATTATTATTATTATTATTATTATTATTATTATTATTATTATTATTATTATTATTATTATTATTATTATTATTATTATTGTGATTGTTATTATTCTTATTATATTTCTTTGTTATTATTTTTCCTGTTTCTATTCGTATTATTACTATTATCATAGTAATATCACTTATCAAATAATTATTGTTATTAAGGTATTATTATGATTCGCATTATTATTTGTATTATTATTGTTATTGCTTGTATCCGTTTCCCGTGTAAATATTGCTCGAATACTATCAACAATATTCCTAGAATTCATTCTATCTCTATAATAAGGTGGTAACATATCTAAGCAACCTAAGCAGGGTCCATATTAGAGAACAGCAATGACCTGTTTCATAGGTTACTTCTTTACGGTTGCCAGTTTTTCCGTAGCCAACTCGTCACATCTACGGGAACATCATAAACATCCAATATTCAATCAATACCCTTGCAACCTTTCTAACTCATTTCTCCTCTAATGAAGAACTTGACAGGTAACTTTATTTAAGACAAAACGCTTGTAAAGGTACCAGTATAATTCTCAAATTTGTCCCAACCCATAGTAACACCTGTATATATTATATATATATATTTATATATATTATATATACTATATATATAATATAATATATATATTATATATATATATATATATTATTATATATTTATTATTATAATTATAATATATTCATCCTAGCCAAGCTTAAGTACGCCACTGATTATATATATATATATATATATATGGTGATTCATGTGGAACAAGAAATATTTTAAATTCTACTTTATGAATTATTGTAAGTATAATAACGTTCATATATAACATATGTTCAAGTGTAGATTAATGAGCAGTTACAGCTGTTTCAAACTAACTTTAAGAAGCTATTAAGAGAGGTTTTAAAAGAATTATAAATGTTGTGTAGTTTTGTTTATGATATGCTTTGACAATATAAAAAATATAAAATTTACAGTTCATTGCAATTGGTTGAAATTCTCAGCACCAACATCGATGCGCCTTGTGACTCTATGTCTCTTGTGGTAATAGTATGCTTCTTTTTTAAAGTTTTCTTGAAGTTGTCTTCAATGTTAATCATAAAGTAAAAGAGCAATTAGGCTCTTGTATTTGTCTTTTGTTTGCATTTTTATTTTTTATCCATTCACACAAATCAAAATTTAAGGGTGTTAGGTCTAGAGACCTTGGTGGGTAAAGAACGGAACCAGCAATTCTGATACATGGCTTAGGAAAAGTTAGATTTAAATAGCAATCTACCTGACGATTATAATGTGCAGGAACTCTGTATAGTGCTGAAAGAGCATACCGATCCTTTTAGCCAAAGGGGAAAATTGTTTATTTATTGTAGATTGGTTGCAGAAGTTGTAAATAAATGGACACTATGACGATTTTGTGCGAAACAGCCCCAGTCAACTGGTTCTTGACCATATATACCTTAGAATTCCTTACACTGATATTGGAAATCTATTTCTACAGATTTTCGCCCTATCACCGATGCTAGTTACAGAAGTTATTGATATCTTTAGAAATGAAAATTGAGTCATCTGAGAACGTTATAAAACGAATTAATCTGCGATTAACATTTAATTAACAACCAATCTCTAATCGACTGGCTTCGTCTGTTTTATGGTGTTGTACCCGCTGTATGTGAAGGAATGTAAGTCGTATTGACGTAGTTTGGGCATACTGCTTGTATGTGAATAGCGATAGGTTGGGAAATTCTTAAGTTCATGTAGGATTACTCTTTACAGATTTAAGAATGTCTTCAACTCGTTCATTCATAGGTAGTTCAGTTGCACTCTCAAAAGAAATATAGTGCAGGTAATAGTACAAGTTTCAGCTAAGTTTAAGCTCGTTTCCGGAGACGCTAAATTTTTTTTTGCCTGCTTAAACATTGAACTCGGATGTGGTTCGTCATATATACTGTTTTTTAAAAATGTTCAGCTCTGTCTTAGGCTCCGGCTCCGTCTCCGGCTCCGCTCCTGCTCCTGCTCCTGCTCCTCGCTCCTGCTCCTGCTCCTGCTCCTGCTCCTCTCCTGCTCCTGAATCCTGCTCCTGCTCCTGCTCCTCTCCTGCTCCGGCTCGGCTCCGGTCCTATGTTTCCATTTTCAATTACAAGTTTGGGAATATAGCCACTATGTAATAAAATTTTGAGTTGCTTCGACATCATTCAAACTTATTTTTTGCGTGACTTTACCCAAAATTCTAAAGGTGCTCCACTTTAGTAATTCTTTATAATCTCTGTATTTGTGCGTTATCGAACATTCGACGATAATGTCTATTTTCATAAATTTCAAAATATTAATAATACACTAATAAAATTACCAGCTTAATATGGAAAAACAAACAATTAGCTTTTGTTTAAATTATATATTTAAGATGACACACATTTTTGGAATGATTTATTTATCAAAATCAATATTAGGTATCTTTTTACATGCAGTACACGATAATATAATAATATAATAATAATAATAATAATAATAATAATAATAATAATAATAATAATAATAATAATAATAATAATAATAATAATAATAATAATAATAATAATAATAATAAAAACAACAACAACAACAGCAATATATAAATTATAAATCATCCAACAAATTTAACACAAAGAATAATGAAAACATAATTATTTTGCTAATGTAAATAATAATCATATAATGATAATATGATATATATATAATTGATATGAATGATAATGATTGTAATGATAAATGTAATCGATATATATTAAAATTAAGATTGTATTCAAAGTAATAAAAACAATAAGGATAATCATTTAAAGCAATATTAAATAATAATATATATAATATAATTAATAAAATAATATAATAATAGAAATATAAATAATATAATACAATAATTTAAATATCTATAATAATAATCAATAATATAATAATAAATTAAATATATAATAATAATAATAATATTAATAACGGGCGATAAATAAGAACAACAATAATAACAATATCAACTATAACAACATCAATACTAATAACAGCAAAACAAAAACAACAATGGTAATTAATACCTTGATTTTGAAATTTTATTTAATATTATATATTATTATTATTATTATTATTATTATTATTATTATTATTATTATTATTATTATTATTATTATTATTATTATTATTATTATTATTATTATTTTATTTTGTGTTTGTTGTATATTTCTGTAAATTTCATATATATGAAAGAGCGTTCTGTTTGGAAATGTTGATTTTTTATCTCGCCTGTGATCAAAAGTTGCTCTTTCAATATTCCTATAGAGTTGGGAAGAATCCAGAAACAGGCCCCCCAAATAAGGCGACATGGCCTGATACAGCCTTGGAGGTGGAAAAGCCAGAGGAAAATGGGAGTGTACTCTCTCTAGGCGTTACCTGTGGAATGCGTGTACAGATTGGCATAGCATTAAATTAGGATCATTGAGTTGGATGGAGAAAGGATGAGATTGTTTGGAAAGATTAGTAGAGGAATCTCTTTTCTAAGTTGGAAGGAACGTTTAGGATTGAGGGGTCAGAGAAGTCCACAAGTGTCCATTGTTTTATGCCATGGTATATAGGGAGTGAACACAGAAGGGACTGGAAGAGAGAGAGAGAGAGAGGAGAGAGAGAGAGAGAAGAGAGAGAGGAGAGAGAGAGAGAAGAGAGACGAGAGAGAGGAGAGAGAGAGAGGAGAGAGATGAGAGGAGAGAGAGGCGACGAGAGAGAGAAGAGAGAGAGAGAGAGCAGACGAAAAGCCCTAGATTCCTCATTCTTAAGGAGAGCTGTAACCTATGAAGAAAAATCAGCTGGGATGACGTGAAGAAATTCTGAAGAAGTCTTAGAACACCCAACCTCATAGAAGCTTCTTAGAGTAGAAAGAGAAGTAATGTGATCCTTCCAAGAAAGATCACGTGGTCTTCCAAGGAAGACTTATAAAGAGGCAAACGAAAACCAAAAACATTAGAGAGGCAAATGTTTTAAGTTGTTTGTTTTCAAAAAAGATGTTTTAATTGTGTTGAAGCTGTGGCGAAGTAGATATATGATGAAAAGAACTGAGTTTTTTGAGGGACTGAAAAAAGGAGTTTCCTCTGATACCGATTAAAAATTCTATGAGGAAGAGTTCTGTTGTGATTCAAAGTTTCCTCACCAGCATCATTTATTGCTGTAAGGTGGCCACATATTTCAAAATAAAAATAAAGATAATGAACATACATACATATGCATACAAGATATGTGCGTATTAATGTATTAACTATGTGTACTTTTTTTAGCCTATTTTAAAAAAGATACATATGTGCCAAGCTTTAATGATGTTTATATAATATATATATATCTAACTTAAGTAGTATATATATGAGCAGGGGACATAGTATATTATATATATTATATAGTATATATATATATATATATATATATATATATATTATATATATATATTATATATATATTTATGTTATGTATTATGTATGTATGTATGTATGTATGTTGTATGTATGTAATGTAATGTATTATGTATGTATGTATGTATGTATGTATGTTATTAGTATGTAATCGTATAGTAAAAACAATATGTTTAAAGTAAATAAAAAATAACATATGCATGTCCATAAAGAATATGAGAGAAAAACATTTGTTAGTCCTCTTAAATATATTCTAAAAAGGGCATAGCCATTTGAAAAATAATATAACAAATGTTTTTTTTAGCTTTTTTTATTTTGTTTATTGTTTAGTTTGTTTATTTTTTATTTATTTATTTCTTCATTCTATTTATTTATTTTATTTATTTATTATTGTCGGTATCTCGGTGTCGTAAGTGTGGTGGAATGCGAGACTAAATTTATGTCTGAAACATATTGGAAAGGATGATTTTTTCTTGGGCTGTTTGTACTATCGATTTAATAATTGGTATTTTGCTTCTTATTCTATATAATATATAATAATAATAATAATAATAATATATATATAATTATATTAATATAATAATACATTAAATATAATAATATAATAAATAAAGTAGATTTTGCACTAAGAATTTATCCAGATTATTATTATTATTATTATTATTATTATTATTATTATTATTATTATTATTATTATTATTATTATTATTATTATTATTATTATTTTATTATTTATTTTATTATTATTATTATATATCTATGTATGCATGGAACCGCTCGCACATTTCTGTGGGGTGATGTCACCTGTAAATCTGGATTCTTCAAATTAATTGTATCTTTCCGACCAATTTTCAATTAATCTCTATCTTTGAGGTTTCCCTCACAATGACCTCCTCGATTTTATATCCTTCCCCGCCCTACATTTCACCTTATCTTAAAGGTGACTATGCGCCATTACATCCTATTAAACCGATAGGCCGCTAATCACCGTTACAACCAGCTAAACCAATTAAACCAATAGGCGGATAAGTGGCACTACATCCCATTAAACTGATAGATGGCTAATCGGTATTACTTTCAATTAACCAATAGGCTGTTAGGTGCCACTAATACATCCGTTAAACGTTAAACGATAGGCACTTAGGAGATATTACATCTCATTAAACAATAGGTGTTACTACTACTACCAGATAATGTCAACTATTACTTCACACTCCCTCCATCTATATACCTCTTACTATTAGAGCTCTTTCACAACATCAACCCAACTTCTTCTGGATTATCTCTTCCTCTGATACCTTTTATTCAATTTTATTCGAAGTTCATATCCACAACACTGTTCTGCTTTTTTCAAAAGATTCCTTTACATAATTTTTCTTATATCTTAAACCTAAGGAATTCCATAGAACAGAGGTGGTTGGAAAGAAGGACAACCATAACAAACAAACTTTGAATTACTAATCTTCACACAAAATTCAATTGAAATGCAGGTAACCCTTGTGTTACGAGGTCCGCCAACTCCCTAGAGCATTTGTATATTTTATTAATCAATCCATTTCTAACCATGTATCTTCTCTTCATTCCATAAATATATCTAGTGTTTCACTTTCAAGCATTAATTCATTTCCTCATAGCTGTATAGACCTATAACAAACGTTTTTGATATCTATACAGGAATGTTGGGATAATAATAAGCTTAAAGAAATATAATTTTGTCACCTAATTAAAAAAGTCTTATCTATATTTGACAAAGACTATTTGATAAGCGATTATTTTTGTCATCCACAACCCTGTGATTAATCTCAAATTTTATTATTAAATACTGAAAAATACTCATTTGGAGTTCATCAATCTCATTCTTTGCACTCAAATTCATCAAATTAATTAACCTGTTTTAGTGTCAATTAACGTGTAGTGTTAATTAACTTCTCATGACATACTTTTCCAAACTTAAACACTAATTCATGTTGTTTTTCTTTTTTGTCTTTAACAGTTTCGCCATTAGCTATGGAAAGACACTCTTTCTCGTCAATCATTGTAATGTACGGGAAATTGGCCCTGTTTTCCTATTAGGTAAGAACGCTTCTATTGGGTAACAATGTTGGCCATTTGAAGCAATCAAAAATATATAAAATATAAAAGCTTTCAAATATAAACAAACGAGAAACCTTTAAAATAGAATAATTTACATAAGTGTTTAAACAAGTATAAGTGTTTACATTCCTTCGTCAATCAATTTTTCCTCTATTATTTTGCCAATTTTTTTAACTTATTATTTTAGGGCAACGCCCTATTGACGAAGGTGGGCCTTCTAGAAAGTTACTTCCTAGGGATCGAACCCGTGGCCTTTGCCACGCGAATCAATCTCCTCAATGTATTGGATCTGATTACTCTTTTATCACGCCAGTTTTGACTCAATCATTACAATATTTTTGGTTGACCTGTTAAACACTTACACACTCAGACATTCACCTTCCACCTTTCTTTCAATAACTTTTATGCGGAAATTTATCCACTCCTTTCTCAGATATGTTCAAATCATTAAATACGTTGGTCAAGAAAAACATTAAATAACCACTCCCTCCATGAATAGGGCTCTGCCCGTAGGCGGTGGTGTCAACTGTTTAAAATAAAATAAAATTAGGTAAAACACAAATCTCTCTCATATCAGCCCTAACTCTCCAACACCAACTCTATCTCTAACTACTCCACTCCAGATCCAACTCCAAGCCACATACACCGTCACTTTTTTCGCCCTACTATTTTCTTTCCATGCAACACACCTTTAATATTATTATTATTATTATTATTATTATTATTATTATTATTATTATTATTATTATTATTATTATTATTATTATTATTATTATTATTATTATTATTATTATTATTATTATTATTATTATTATTATTTATTATTATATATATATATATATATATATATATATATATATAAAAGTTATATTTCAAATATATATATATATATATTATATTTGAATATATAGTATATTATATATATATATATTATATTAATATAATATATATATTTATATTATATAAGTGAGAAGGTAGAGGAGAAAAAAATGTGAAAAGGAATATAAATGGCAGTGCATTACTTTTATAATAGTTTAAGCATTGCAAGTCGAAAAGGAAAATAAAAACTTACAGAAAGAATTA
>JABUQX010001888.1:0-15000 GCA_015478945.1 Trachelipus rathkii | reverse complement strand
AAGATTGTACTAAATTCTTTAATTCATATAGGCCAATGGTCACTTTTCCACTAAATTAATTCGAACAGAGTATAAATCTTTCTCTATATTATGCCTAAATTGAATTAGTTTGATTTAGATTCTATTGGAACGAATGGAAGGGAGATGATGTTCGTCAGGTAGTTTTTTGCTGAATCGGATTTGCTTGATGTGAAAGATATACATTAAGAGTTACAAAATATGTATTTTAATAAATAGAAACGTCAGTTTCCATGTCTATTTAATTAAATATAATTTCTTTATTATCAATACTTTTGTAACATTTTCAGAACTACCATCAAAATTACCCACTCGTAAACCTCCAGTTTAGCAAACATTCCAAGAGGCACTTTTTTTACTTGTTAACCTTATATACCTCTGAAAAGAATCATGGGAGATTTTTGCATAGATTTTATTATGTTATATTTTTTCTGGTTATTTTTTGCAGGTCAGCAGAACCGAAGACTTGGGCGAAAACAATTTTTGGGTAAAATCGGAGCAGGAAGATTTTTTAAAAATATTATTTCAATTTCTACCTGTAACTGAAAATATACGGGTCCTGAGTCGGAGCGGATGGCTCAGAGCAAAATTAACAAGTTCCGTAGTAGTAGTTATAGAGACAAACCCAGTGTTTCAATACGTCTCTCTCTACGCTCTCTTTCTATGCCTCCATCTTGCTAGTCACTTCTGCATCGATTCTCTTTAACATCAACTTAGTGTGCCATTACTGCACTCTGGCATTCAGCTTATAGGATACACTTCATTCCGTACATATTAGCAGATTACACACCTTATATAATATGCCTACTCAGTAATAAAGTGCTTCATCTATATATTCAATGTCCTCATCTTATAAATTTTATTCAGTAGTATTTTAAACCAATTAAGTACTCCCAAAGTCTCTCCATAAATTACATTTTCACTCTCAATGCTATTCTCACCTCAGATATTAACATAAACCACGGAACCATATATATGTAATAAAAAAATTCCTTTACTTTAAAGTGTTAAAAAGGTGATAGTTTAAGTATCAGCCCCTCATCACCACTCAATCTCGACTGTTATACTCTTATATATATATAATATAGTATAATCACAAATAAATGTAAAATCTGTATTACTTTTGTGAGTGAGGTAAAATTACCGTTTTTTAATCATGAGCTTAATACGAAAAAATAAATGTTTTTATAATTCCCACTAATTTATCCTTATTGTACAAATAGACTCATAATAGACGTATATGATTTCGTCGATATCAAATTCGGACTATCGGTATATATACATGATGGATAATTATATAAATACTACCTGTACAACCACTCATGGCTACTCTATAACTATTAAAAAGCATCCTAAATTTTCCAATCATTTTACAGTCTCATGAGTGATTAATTACAAACAGCCAGTAAGTCACTATGAGCCCTCAGAAGCTAAGAACTCATAGCGCCACATAAACGTAATATTATGTATCAATAGTTCTGATTACAAATTTAATCTATTACCTTCACATGTAGTATGCTGTAATGTGAGTGTCCATGTGCATAGCGGTCAGTTGTGAGGTAGGGTAATAAGAGTCACTATGCATAATAGTATGTCAATGGCTAGCAGTGATAAAATACAATTAGATCGTTACCATCGTATCACTTTATGTAGTTTAAGATATAGTAAGAGATATAAAGATATATATATAAATATGGTATATATAGAGAGTAATATATATTAAATATAATAGTAGATTTAATATATATATAGAGAGATTAATATATATATAGTAAATAGGAGGGGGTTTGGCTCTGCAGTATAAAAAAATTCTATAACGTGCCAGTAAATGTCTCCAGGTAGTGAGGTCTGACATAACCCTCCACGCAGGCCCCCCCGGGCTACGCCCCTGATATTAGAGATGATATATATAATATATATTAAATATATAGGATATAATATATAGAAATTAATAATAGAGATATAATATAATAATATAAATATATGAGGATCATATATATTGAAATTAATAATGAGAGATATATATATTTTATCCTATTTATCAATCTTTCTTAACAAAACTTAACAGTAAACCTTACCCATTATTTTTAATGCTCTGGTTCGAGTTGACCAACACTGTACTCCTGGAGGTAGAGGACGAAAATAAAAGATTTTCGAGAGTTGTCAATGCTCTTCCTGAGTCTTGTCTTCTTAAGATTCGAGATGGACTGGAGGCTATCTCCTCCTCCCCAACCCCTTACAACACCCTTAAGGACCTCATCATTTCCCGAAAAGCTCCCAGCAGAGAAGAAAGAGTGGAAATTCTATTTAGGGATGTCTCTGTTGGTGATCAAAAACCCACGGAGTTAATGGTGCGGATGCTGAATTTGTTGGGCGGCACCCCATCTCCACGCGAAGTCCAAATCATTCGCACGCTCTTCCTCCAGAAAATGCCTACCGAACACCACAGCGTCCTGCAGTCCCTAGATCCGGCACAGACTCTTACGGAGTTTGCCGCTACGGCAGATAGAGTTTTGCGCCCCATGACAGTTTCTACGCCCAGCGTGTATGCAGTGTCCCCTCCACCCCCTGTTACCACCGCTCTTGCTCCCATGCCATCACCTTCGCCCCTCACGCAACCCATTCCCCAGTATCACCCCCACCTCCCGCTGTTCACCCTCCCTCTCTCGCTTCACAACCTTCTTCTGTCGCCTTTTCAACTCAGCCTCCGTATTTTCACTCACTGAACCCTTCATACTCTCACGCTTTCTCAGTACATCCTACTTCTTCTGCATCTCTCGATGCCCGGGTTTCAGTTATCGAAGTGGGCATGGCGGAGATGGAATCTGCTTTTCTGTCCCTCACTACCGCTGATAACAATATGACCGTTCTTCCTCCACCCATCGTCCTCCTCGTGCCACTCGTTCCCCTTCTGCTTCTTCTTCGCGCCAGCGTCAGTATCCTAATGGGTACTGTTACTATCACCATACCTATGGGATGGACGCGAAGAAATGTGATCCCTCCTGCTCTTACAATCGGGGAAACTCGACAGCCAGTCCTCCATAGGAGCGTTGGAGGATGCTGGCCCTTCCCCAGCTTCTTCTTCTTCTCTTTCTCCTCCTCCTCCCGCGCAGGATGTCCTTCGCATTTACGATCGCTCCACTAAGCTTTCCTTTTTGATCGATTAGGGCGCTAGCCTTTCTTTGGTGCCTAGAGACCCCTCTCAGGACTCTGCTATCCCCCTTCCTGGTCGTCAACTCTTCGCTGCTAATGGCTCTTCCATTTCGGTTTATGGAGAGCGTTTGTGCACTCTAGATCTTTCTCTACGCCGTCGATTTCCATAGTTTTTTCTCGTCGCTGAGGTAACACAGCCGATCCTCGGTGCTGATTTCTTATCCCACTTCAATCTTTGGGTTGACCTTCGTCATCGACGTCTTGTTGACGGCGATACTTCTCTTTCCTCTTTCGGATCTATTATTTTCTACTGCTCTAAAAGGTATATCAGCTATTTCTCCTCCATCCCCTACGGTTGTTTCTCCCTTTCTTACCCTCCTGCGGGAGGAATTTCCTTCTTTGCTGCATCCTTACTCTTCCGATATGCCACTTAAGCATTCTGTTGAACATCATATTGAGACAACAGGCCCACCGACTTTTGCTTGGGCTCGTCGTCTCCCGCCTGATAAGCTCAAGGCCGCCAAGGACGAATTTGATCAAATGTTACAGCTTGGCATTGTGTGTCCTTCCAAGAGTTGTTGTTCTTCGCTACACATGGTTCCTAAAGGCACTACGGGAGACTGGAGACCCTGTGGTGATTTTAAGGCCTTGATTTCTGCCACGAATCCAGATAGGTATCCGGTTCCTCATATTCAATCTTTTACTTCATACCTGGCCGGAAACACTATCTCCTCTTCTCTGGATTTAATTCGAGCCTAACATCAGATACCTGTAGCCCCGGGAGACGTTCCCAAGACAGCTGTAATCACTCCGTTTGGCCTCTTTGAGTATACGAGAATTTCATTCGGCTTGTAAAACGCAGCTTAATCATTCCAGAGATTCATAGATTCTATCCTCCGTGGTCTTCCGTTTGCTTGGGCGTATTTAGATGATCTTCTCGTCGCTTCCTCCTTTTCCGAGGAACATAAGGATCATTTACGTGCCGTTTTTGGTAGGTTGATCGACGCCGGCATACGTCTCAACCCTACAAAGTGAGTTTGTATTCGGTGTGGCTTCTCTTACATTTTTGGGTCACACAGTCTCTGCTGAGGGAATTTTCCCTCTTGTAGACCGTGTGGAAGCTATAGGCGCCTTTCCCCTTCCACAGAACCAAAAGCAGCTTCGCCAATTTTTGGGGATGATTAATTTTTACCATCGTTTTTTGAAATCGGCGGCTGCCCTTTTAGGCCCGCTTACAGCACTCATTCGTCCTAAACAGCGAGGCAGCACCACAAAGGTCGACTGGTCTCCGGCAGCACAGTCCGCTTTTGAGGCTTCCAAAGAAGCCCTCGCTTCTGCCACTCTTCTTGTCCACCCGCACGATTCTGCACCAACGAGAGTGCAGGTGGATGCCTCCGATTTCGCTGTCGGTGCGGTGCTCCAACAATTTCAAAAGGGTGTTTGGTGCCCACTTGCCTTCTTTTCGCGCAAGCTGCAACCCGCTGAAACAAGGTATAGTGCTTTCGGCCGGGAGTTGCTTGCCATGTATCTTGCTGTTCGCCACTTTAGGTACTTTTTGGAAGGACGGGAGTTTCATATCCTGACTGACCATAAACCCATAACTTTCGCTATGGTTTCTCGCCATGAAAGGCACTCCCCCCGTGAAGCTCGTCATCTTGAATTTGTCTCCCAGTTTACTACGGACATACGTCACATCTCCGGAGTGGATAATTTCACCGCTGACGCCCTTTCCCGGATTGAAATTAACGCTCTTTCTCCAATTTCTGACATTGATTACGCAGCCATGGCGACGTGTCAGGAGCAAGACAATATCGATCTTCAACAGGACTCTTCTCTACAGCTGCAGTGGCTCAATCTTCCCGGCATAGAGAAGAGGCTCCTGTGCGACATTTCAACAGGCCATCCTCGCCCTTTCGTTCCAACTTCTCTTCGAAAGGCAGTCTTCTGCAATCTCCATTCGCTCTCACACCCTGGCGTCGAGGCTTCACGCAAACTGGTGACAACTCGTTTTGTGTGGCCTAAAGTTAACGCCGACGTAGCGAATTGGGTCAGTGCCTGCATGGCTTGTCAACGTTCTAAGGTGCAAAGGCATACTAAAGCTCCCTTAGGCACCTTCTTGCCTCCTGGTCAACGTTTTGAGAGAGTTCACATCGACATCGTTGGACCTCTTCCCCCTTCTCATGGCAAGCGATATATCCTCACCTGTATTGATAGGTTCACTCGTTGGACAGAAGCTATCCCCCTCTCTGTTGCTACTGCCGAATCTATCGATAAAGCTTTCTTGTCCCATTGGATCTCTCGGTTTGGCGTTCCTCCTCTCTGTCACGACGATCAAGGTCGCGTTTTTCGAATCCTTCCTCTGGAAAGATTTGATGCGCTTGCTTGGTTCTGAGAAGATCCATACGAACAGCTTCCATCCGCAAGCGAATGGGATCTGTGAAAGGTTTCACCGCCATCTTAAAGCCTCTCTCATGGCACATCCTCAACCAGAACACTGGACCGAAGCTCTTTCTTTGGTTATGCTTGGTATAATATAAATTCTTTGCCGTACAAATAAGGTGCAAACTTCTTTACCCCTGTTACAATAGCTAATGCTTTCTTTTCTAAAATTAAATATCGTTGTTGCGTTGGTGAAAGCTTCTTACTTCCGTAAGCTATATGATGTAGAATATCGTTTTCTTCTTGGAGTAACACATATCCCAACGATGTGTCAGAAGCGTCCACCTGCAGGGTGAATACTCTGTCCAACCACGTCATTTTCAAAATAGGTTTGAATATCATCGCCATCTTCAACTTTTCAAATGCAATCTGATGTTTTTCCTGCCATCGGACTTTTGTATGTTCCCCTTTCTTTGTAAGGTCTGTGAGGGGCACGGCAATCTCTGCAAAATTCTTCACGAAATCTTTATAGTAAGCGGTCAGACCTAAAAATTATCTAACCTGCTTTTTATTTCTGGGCGGCTCTGCTCTTTTTATCTTTTCCACGTTGTCATCTTGTAACCCTTTAATTCCATTCCCTATGTAATATCCCAAAAATTCTAAACTTGAAGCAGCAAATTCACATTTTGACGGCCTTACAGTATACCCTTCACTTTGTAATTTAGATAGTACAATCCAGATCGTTTCCATATGACTTTTCCAGGTCCTTGAGTGAATTATAATGTCATCAATGTAAAAATCAGCGTCGTTTATTTCATCTAAAATCCTACGCATCGCTCTTACCAATGTTGCTCCAGCATTCACCATCCCAAATGGCAATTTTACATAGTGGAAATGTCCGTCTTTAGTTGAAAAACCAGTTTTAAACGCATCTTCTGGTTTGATAGGTATTTGCCAATACCCTTTTGACAAATCAAGCTTTGAGAAGAACTTATTCGCTGCGAAATGGAAGAACAAGTCCTGCGTAGTTGTCATCGGTTCTGGGTCGACAACTGTTACTCTATTCAGGGCACAGTAGTCCGAACAAACGCTTAGTGTCGTCCTTCTTCTGTACAACAACTACGGGTGCCGAAAATGGTGACGAAGATTTAACAATAACACCCATCTCTAACATCTTTTCGATTTCTTTCTTTAGCTCAGTGCGTGTAGTATAAGGTAGAGTGTACTGTCTCAAGCGGATAGGGTTATCGTCCACAAGATCGATTACGTGGTGGTCATGGAGCGCCGTCCCTGGTATATCCGTGAAGATATCCTTATGTGGTTCCAAAATTTCCATCAAATATCTATTCATCTCTTCCGTTATCTTACTGTTAATCTTAACATCATTTAGATCTTCTTTTCTTTTTAATGACGTGTTCACCACTGGGACCGGTATATTTTCTTCATATTCCGCTTCTATTAATACAGCTGATGCTCCGACCTGGTGATAGTTATCTTGTTCTTCATTATCCACCTCAATCTCCTCTCTTGAGAGATACTTTTTCAGGATGTTTATGTGGTAAGTTTTGATGATATCACCCACTCTTATCCTATAATTATCCTGACCGTAAGGCTCCAAAACTTCGTATGGACCACCCCACCTCATAAGCATCTTGTTATGAGATGTGGGTATGAGGACTAAAACAAAGTCTGCAGTCTTTAATTTTCTGTTTCTATCTCTTCTATCGTAGTAGTGTTTCTGTTTTCTTTGGGCTCTAGACAGATTCTCGCGCGCCATCCGTAAAGTTTCATTAAGACTCTCATGAAGATCGAACACATATCTGTAGGTTGATTTGGGCTCTTCTGGTTTTATATCCCCTGTCCATAACTCGGGTAGGATCTGCATGGGTCCCCTTACTGTCCGTCCGTACCATAATTCAAAAGGAGAGAACCCTGTGGACTCCTGTGGCGCTTCCCTGTACGCGAACAACAGCGGTTCGATAAATTTATGCCACTTGCGTACCTGTTCGTGGCACATTCGCTTGAGCATCGTTTTTAACGTCCCATTAAATTTTTCAGTCACCCCTTGGGTCATTGGGTGGAAGATACTTGAATAAATCTGTCTGCTTTTCAGCATTTTAGCTACATCTTTCATTAATAACGAAGTGAACTGTGTACCATTGTCACTAACCACCTTCCTGGGTACACCCAGTCGCATAAAAATGCTCATCAAACTCTCCACGCCGAGATACTCTTCAGAGGTATTGCCTCGAGGTACCTCGTGGTACTATCGACTAGTGTCAGCACATATTGATGACCTTCGGACGAGAGTGGAATAACTGACCCGACCAAATTGATTACAACCCTTTGGAAAGGCTCCTCCATAATGGGAATCGAGCATAGAGGCACTTTAGCCACTCTTCCTTTTGGGCATGTTCTCTGACATATGTCACATGAGTAACAATACTTGGTGACGTCTTGATAGATATTTGGCCAATAGAATTGTTGAGTAATTTTTTCCATCGTCTTTTTAACCCCCTGGTGTCCTCCGAACACCTCATCATGTGCTATACTCATTACTTTATTTATGTAATCCTTAGGTACAACCAGTACATTTCTTTCTGTTTGATTTTCAATTATTATTTTAAACAGCAAATCTTTGATCAATAGATACTTCCTTTCATCCTTTTCAATGGATTTCCATATTCTTTGTAAAGTGAGATCTTGTCTCTGTTTATCTTTGAACTCTATTTTGTCTCTTATGAGATCTTGTACCTGATCGCCTTCTGCGTCAGTTACTTCAGCAGGAGCTGCTAAATTTGGGGCGCCTTCTTCATCATTGAAGTGCGGCCCTTCAGATACTTTTGTATCTTCTTCTCTGGAAATAATGTTGTGGTCGACTCTCTCTGTCATAGGATTCTGGGCTGCATTTAATTCTCCAACAGGAGACTCTTCTTCGTGAGAAACCATGGCAATACTTCGATTCCAAGATGTATTCAAAATGGGTACGTCTGCATCTTCCACCAACTCATTCCTGGCTTTATGACTGATCAGCGGGGCTTCACACCGAGTAGGTGATTCCACACCCATACTCTCTTCAACCTTGTCGATGATCGGGGAAATAAACTTCTTACGAGTTGCGTCTAGCTTCGCGCTAAGACACGGGCGCTTGGACCCATCCCATCCCTCATCAGGTTCATTTGGGGGTAACACCCCCTCAATATTCCCCAGTATCAGGTCATAAACGACGTCCGGAATCACGACAGCCGTCGTTTTCCCCGTGTAATAAGGTGCGTCCAAAATTACACTAGCCAGTGGAACTCTCTCTTAACAGTATTGTCCAGTAGCCTCATTTTTGTAAATTCTCCGGTGTAGTTTTCTTCAGGTTCGAATCTTTGACGTAATACAATTCCATTACAGCCAGTATCTCTCAGACAACGGACACGATAACCGTTTGCGATACCGTCAACGACAGGCAGACGGTGCGGGTTGTCATCAGTACCCCCCACTAGGGTTGGGATTAAAAAAAAAACCGTTCGTTTTTTTAAAAAAAAAAAAACGTTTTTTTTAAAAAAAAGACCAAAGGCCAAATTTTTTTTTTTTTTTTTTAAATCACGTATTTTTCAAATATATCAAGTCTTTTTAGGGTAGTTAGCATTAAAATACAGTAAATACAATATGTTAAAGAGGTATAACAATATATAAGTAGAGTTTAGTACTTAATAAAGTTTTATTAGTGCTCTAGGGCATATAATTATTACCATTTCACATTCATCTGATTATTATTTATTATTATTATTATTATTATTATTATTATTATTTATTATATATATTATAAATATATATATATATATATATATATATAATATATATATATATATATATAATATATATATATATAATATATATATATATATATATATATATATATATATATATATATATATATTATATATATTATATATATATATATATATATAATATATATATATATATATATATAATATATATATATATTATAATATATATATATTATATAATATATATATATATATATATTCTTCATCTACCTTTTCTCCCAAGCTGGGGGTAAGGTGCGTAACAAGCACCGAAAAGAAAAGCGTAGAAGAATATGACCAAGTCGAAAAGAAAGCCCAACCTTACCCCCCCTCTGTACATTAAATTAGTAAGGAACTCGTCGCAGTCCGAAAATCCACCCTATCTTCACGGGACTGCGACGAACCCTCACTAAGGCATCTCGTCAGTGTAGGGTTCATCCCTTACCCCAGGTGGGCCACAACCATTAACCCCCCTCACAAAACCCGCGTTCTCTCTATTATGCACCTTTATTCTCGCCTCTGCCAAACTCACATTTCTCTCCTTCAGACATTCGTTACTGACTCAATCCCACTTTTTTCTTACGATCTCCCAGCCAGTCGGTTTTCAACACACTCGCCAATATACATCACTATACATCTGCTTAAAAAACGACTATCATTCATCTCTTTCCACATGACCAAACTATCTCAACATCTTTCATTTATTCTCTCGTTTTACCAGGCGCCCTTTCTTCGACACGCAACAAATCAAACTTGCCTAATATGTTCATTTCCTCATTTATCAATTCTCCTCACACGCTTAGCACGCCCCTAAGATTGTCCACTGAACACATTGTAACTTTAGATTTATACTTCTTATTCCAGACCATAGTCTGCACTACTATAAAAAACAACAATAACAGGTTAACACAATCCCGTCAATGTAAGACCCTGCGCACTAAAAAACTTAGTCCTTTACATTCCACCAACGATTTAATATTGCACAGCCACCTTCCTGCCATTCACAACTTTTACTACACTCTCTGCATCATCCGTTCCTTCTCATCCAACATATAACCTAAATATTTTAAACTCAGACACTTGTTCAGCTGCTCACCATCTACATAACTTCACACTGAGGATTGTCCTCACTCAACAACCATAACCTAACTCTTATCTACGTTTACTTTCAAAACCCCTCCTTTTAACACACCCTGCAAATCTCTCTACCAATCCTCTCAACTCTTCAGATTCGCCACACAAAACCAATCATCCTCATATAATAGGTAGGGCAACCCTCCACTCTTCCATCATTCCTAAAACCATTTCCTGTTCACGCCGCACCTCAATTCTTTCATAACCCATCCATATACAAATTGAATAACCAAGGAGACAAACACAACCCTGCTCACTCCGCTATTATACTAAACCAATCATTTTGACACCATTTATTCTACACACGCCTTCCTTATCGTCATACATACTTTTGATTCCATTCAAGAAACCTATCACAAACACTAATATAATCACTCACCTGCCATAGACCTTCCAATATTAACCTATCATACCACCTGTTGCAAATCCATAAAACCTAAATTAAATATTTATTCTTCCTCTCCCTCATTTTCTCTATGCATTTGCTTCAATGTAAAGATTTGATCCACACATCCACAACTACTCCCTAAACGCACTTGTTCCTTAACCAATCAGTCCTTCATACCGACGGCACTCCCTTCGACCAACACCAGCATATATCTTCTACAACATCAATAAACTAATACCGCTATAATTTCTAACAGTTCCCTTTATCTCGCCTTACGCCTTTAATAAGGGTACTTTCTGCTCTCCTCCAATCCCTTGGAACTATACCCTCCATAAACGCTTTATTACACAACTTCAAGATCCAATCAATCACCATCTTGCCTCCGTTCTTGATCATTTCACCAGTAATTTCATCTATACCTGCAGATTTACATTCTTCAACTTTCCTAACTCTACACTTTCCCTGCTCTTTGCTAATACACCTCATCCCCAAAATACCTATTCCTTCTTGTACCATCAACCCACACACAGTCATTATCACCTCATTTCATTACTGCCAATATTATACGGATTTTCAAAGTGTTCTTTCCACACTCCACTCACATCCATTTTCATCAGTTACAAAAACACCATCCCTATTCATTATTCTAAGCAGGTTTCCCCTTATTCTAATTCTTAACCTTTCGCGCTTCCTTCCAGAAGAGCTTCCTATTCCCTTGTATGTCCCATTCATCCTCCTTCCAAACTGTTCATTTACCTCTTCTTTCTCTTACGTATGCATCTTTTAGCATTCCTTTTTTCCTCCTTATATAATTCCAAGCATCTTTCTTTTGAAACTTCATCATTTGCTTTTAGTACATTCAACCACACGTTTCTTTTTTTACTTTTAACCGCTTGCATCACGTCTTCATTCTCCACCACTCACTGTTAACGATTCTTACTTCCTACTTTAGCACACCCACAATACTTTTTTGCACTGCTATCAATTTGGTTTCTTTCAATTTGCTTTCAGATTTATTCAGTTTCAACTTTGCTTCATTCACTGATTTACTTGCGAGCGTTTCTACATACTTAATCCTTATTACTTGTTCACATAAAGCTTCTCACTCTTAATTTAGCCCACTTCCTTCCGTATCACCTTCCTCTCCATCCAAGTCCCCACTACCTTAATTTTACATAGTAACATACATAATATCCCGATAATCCCATACCTAAACCCCTCACTGATTTAACATCCAACACATACTTCAAACATCTCCTCTTCACCAAACAACCAAATCAATCATACTTTTCACTTCGATACATCTCTACTACACCAACTCTAGTATACTTTATGGATACTCTTGGTGTTTAAAGAAGTATTACTTACACACATACCTCTCCCCTCACATAGAAATCAATCACCTTCCTACAATTCTCATTTCTCCTGACACCCCAAAACCACCTGTTATAACCATCCTTTTTTTTGATCATATATATATATATATATATATATATATATATATATATAATATATATATATATATTATATATATATATATATATATAATATATATATATATAATATAATATATATATATATATAATATATATTATATACTGTATATATAAAATCCGTATTAATAGTCCAATATCTAGGCTAGAAAGGGTTAATTGGTACTGCGTAATAATTTAAAACATCTTTTAATTTATACATAAAAAGAGGTAATTTAAAAAAAAAAAAAAAACATTTTGTTTAAAAAAACGGTTTTTTTTTCGCAAAAAATAAAAAATAAAAAAAAAACGTTTTTTCATACTCAATCAGTTCCTCCCCACCATACACAAATCTGCGGACGGGGTTGGCTCTTCACCTGCCACTGACAGGTCTTTATCCTCTACAGAAATATCTGCGGATGCCACGGTGGTTTTCCCCTCGTCTCTCTGTCGTCCACTAAAAGTGTTGAAACTACTACCACTACTACAGTAGGGTGGTGCACGGCAATCTCGCATAGTGTCCTCTTCGTCGGCACTTATAGCACTCGACAACATTCCTTTGCTCGGCTGAGATTTTGTCATTTTCCTTTTTAGAATCGTTACCCCGGGTAACGTTTGCCGACACATTATTCCTTTGGAGCGATGTGTTGTGGTATGTGGACTTTCCTTCATAAAATTTACTAGTATTATTTCCTAGTCTGCTCTTATAATTATTTGTGTGACTGTTCCGCGGTGCTAAACTTAATCTATGGGCTTGTAAATAATTTTCGGAAATTGAGATTATTTCCGTCATCTCTTTGTCGTTCCTCTCTTTTAAAAACATGGCCAGCTCCTTTGGCACAGTTGTCATATATTTGTCTATTGCTAAAAACTTAAGCAATTCTTCGACGCTTTCCTTTACTCAGCGGCGGCTAACCACTTCTTGAGTGCGTCTAATATTTTTTTTCATGTAAACAGCAGGGTTATCATCATTAGTTGGAGACATAGACTTGAATCTGGATCGGTAACCGCTTTCTGTAAGGTCATAACGGACTAATAAAGCTTTCTTCAAAGCGTCATAGCTGGACGAATCATCAACAGTGAGTTCGTTATACAGTACCACAGCTTTACCAGTGAGCAACGACCCCAGCAGATGGGCATACCTTTCCCTTGGAATGGCGTTGGCAACCGTTTGTTTTTCAAACAGCGTTATGTAATCTTCAATAATATTGACTTTCTCGTCAAAGTTCGGTATCTTTAGTTTAGGCAGCTTGTTGTGTGTGGGAGCATTATCTGAAAGAGGAGTGCTTTGTGATGTTATTGACGCATCATGTTGCCTTTGACGCTCTTCTGCATCAAGCTTCATCTGTGTAATTCTTTCTTCTGACTCATATTTCGCTTTTCGTTCTTCCGCCTATGCTTTAATCTTTCTTTCATCAGCCTCTGCTTCCATCTTTATTCTACGCTCTTCTAAATCTGCAGCAAATCTACGCTCCTCCATTTCTGCTTGAGTTCTCTGTTCTTCTATCTCTTTCTCTTTTGCGATTTTTTTGCTCCTCTAATTCTGCTTGAATTCTTTGTTCTTCTATCTCTTTTTGAATCTATTGTTCCTCTATCTCTTTCAAAGCTTCTCTTTCCCGCATTTTCTCCTCACGACAAAGGTTTGCAGCTTCTATGGCCTGATAAAACACTTAACAGCCTTGGCACACTCAAGTAAAGCTCTGCGTTGCTGCCCCTAGTGTTTCCAATAAAATATCAATATGTTATAGCAACGCAGTTCACGAGATGAAGTTTTTCTTGGATCTCAAAAAACCGAGCTATTTCTCTTCTGGATTTTAGCTCCAATTTTAAGTGTCATAAAATTAATTACCTGTAGGCAAATATATATATATAATACTATATATATATTATATACATACTAAATATAAAACATATACATAAAATATATTATATATATATAATATATATATATATATATATATATATATATATATATATATATATATATATATATATATATATATATATATATATTAAAACATATAAATATTGAAAAATTTATAAAATTTTCCATCCTTGCCAACTATTTGAATAAGTTAATACATATATTTTAATATATATATATATATATATATATATATATAGTATATATATAATATATTATACTTATATATATACTATATATATAAATAATATAATATATATATATTATATATATATAGTATGATATATATATATATATATATATTTATTGGACAATAAATAATTTTACATGTATATATTCGTGTCAACTATTTAATAGCGATATTTGATATATCTATTAAACCTTCAAAAAAATGCTCAAAATAGATTTAAATTATTAAAAGAATCCTATTCCTATATAAAACAGAACGCTTAAACGCTAACAATGCCTTCGAAGCTTTCCGGCAGGCACTACAAATTCTAGTCTCTATGTAACGTCGACAACTTACTTTATTTACCTTGAATGGATAATCTGAACAGGCCCCCAGACGATGTCACATACACTAGAGGTAACTTCTCAACCACTAAGATTATAATGGATCTGACGGATCCTGAACTCTTGTATAAAATATACTGACTTACCAAAACCTTATATGACCAAGAAGAAAGTGTCAACTTGCGAGGGGTTCGTTTTTAG
>JABUQX010001887.1:12500-21773 GCA_015478945.1 Trachelipus rathkii | reverse complement strand
TCTAATCTGGGGATAGGAGGAATATGATAATATATATATATATATAAATATATATATTCTTATATATATTAAAATTATTAATATAATAATATTATTAATAATATATAGTATAATTACTATATATATATATAATTATATATAATACTATTATTAATAGTATATATAAATATAATATTATAATATTAAATAAATATATATATTAATATATATATTATTAATATATAATATATACTTAAAATATATATATAATATATATTTATTATGATAAACTTATGAAAAGCCAAAAGTTTATATATTATATATATAATAAATATATGATAATAATTATATATATATTATATCTATATAATATATATAATTTAATATATATATTTAATATATATTAACTATATAATATAATAATATATAATATATATATATTATATAATAATATAATAAACATTAATTTAAATATATATATAATATATATTATAATATATATATATATATATAATATAATATATATATATATATAATAATATATAATATAATATTATAATTATTATTTATATATATAATATATAATAAATATATATTATATATAATTATATATATATATAATATATAATAATATTAATATTAAGATATATTTATTTTAATATTATAATATATATTAGTATTAGTATATATATATATATATTAATTTATGATATATATATGATATAAGGTATATCTACCTAAAGTAACAGTTCATAAGATTAATGATAGAGCGTTAACATGAATATAATTACGTATACAACATGGATATTTAAATATACGTAACTAATACGAGGAAATATATATACGTTACAGATATACGTGGTGTATACGCATCTATATAGCAGTAGCGTCACGCGTACATACGATGCTTAATAAAGTAATATTTATATTATAGTTAACACGTATATGTGAGTATGTTATATTTATTAGATATTTAATAATTTAATTTATATTAATATGTACTGTATGGATGATCATCTCCCTAGATGATCGGGCCGATCTCCAAATTTTCCAGCCGATGCTTAATCCCTCTTTCTACCCTGTCCTTTAGATAATATACCTAGTCTCAATATAAGGAGATTGTATGTCACCATAAGTCTCGAGCGAGACCTTGAGAGCTATTGTGATAGAACCGTACTCATCCGTCATCGTAATATTATAATCTATAGTTCTCACATCCTACTGAGCGCAGCGAGTCTGCTCACATATGCTACGATACA
This sequence comes from Trachelipus rathkii, assembly GCA_015478945.1. Classification (NCBI taxonomy): domain Eukaryota; kingdom Metazoa; phylum Arthropoda; class Malacostraca; order Isopoda; family Trachelipodidae; genus Trachelipus; species Trachelipus rathkii. The sequence continues at coordinate 20,535 of JABUQX010001887.1, read as the reverse complement.
CATGATTGCAATGAGCAATCTCTCTACGAGGACTCACACACACATTAGAGTTTATTTATTGCCATATTTTGGGTTTTTGTTAAGGAGTGTCCAATCAAGTCAAAGTCACTAGCGATCCACTACTTTAGCACAATTAGGTAACTCACTCTTCCTTACCCTCTCCTTCTTATTATGTCTCTATCTCGACACCATCTTTCATCTGATTCAGTAGATCTTTCCTTTCTGTCGTGTTTTTCTTTTCTTACTCTCCGCTCTTATTTTTTCTTGTGCACTCGTTCTTGTTTCATTGCTCTAAGAATTGTTATAAAAGAGTTAATTATATTGATCTCCTGTATGTATACCCCCCTGATTATGAGCTTTTCCTTATACAAGTGACTACATCTCTTAAGCATAATTTGGGCATATTTGACAGAATAATTTGCAAATAGGTCTTTTGAGATTAATCATCCTTATATTTTGATTTCATTTTTTCACATCTGCTAATACTCTCTTTTCGATCTCTACAAACGAACATCAGACAACATTCCTTACTTTGTCAGGACTGATGGTTCAAGCTGGTCGCAGACTGATCTTATTAATAAGTTAATCCAAGTAACTTATTTTGAGACATTTTCTCTACAACTGTCTATTAATTTTAGAGATTTTTCACTTTCATGCTATACTGATATATTCTTTTTAAAATAAATACCAAGCTATATCCTCTGAAAAGAGCGTAACAACTTCATGAATATATATAATAATAATTAATATATATTAATATATAAATATATTAATATAGGAGCCACCTCCGGGATACCTAGCCACCTAACCTGTTTCGAGAGCGCTAGTTATGGTATATTAATATATTCATTATATATACGTATTCTGAGAATCTTATCGAGTTACGTACTATCTAGCATCGTATTGAAGGATGTAATGTAGGTGAGTTTATTTATTATCATACTAAAACTATCCACTATTATTCACCCTATACTTCTCTTTAAACTCACAACTACTATAATAAATATATGGATCAAGCATTAGGAGAATTCAGAAATTCACACGTCTTATAAATATATATTCGGTACTGCTCGACACTTAGGTAATCAATGAGTTCAGATTATTCGAGTCGGTAGAACGTATAAGATCTGACCGTGCTATATAGAGGTCGACCGTTCGATCAGACCCGCTTTACTTCTGAGAGTCATCTATTCACTCACACACCGCATTACGGATATCTCTGCTAATACAATTCTATTCACTGTGAATCTTATGATAAAGTATAAACGCAACCTCAATCACGTACATTATTCCATGCTAATCCAGCAATGCCAGAGCAAACAAATTCATCTCGTTAATAAATTTGCGAGATCACACATCGGATAGTATCATCGCTATTAGAGAATTTTACATTTAGTTGTAAGATTAAGTATATTCGTGTGGTCCACTATAATTTTTAGAGTGACGAGAGCATCTATATGTAAACTATATATAATCTAATTATATATAAATTATATAACTATACCTTTGAATTATAAGATAATTAAATATGCTATACGTATGAATCATAATTTGAATAAGTAGTACGGCTTTCGAGTTTCAGACGGATTGTAATTCATAATACTTATTTAAAATTATATATCATTATATATATATATATATTAGCTCTATAAACATAGAGGGTAAATAATATAATAGAAGTAATATAGGACATTATACGAAGATCCGCAGAGAGAGTACGACTCTATGATGGAATAAGATATTATAAGATTTTTTCAAACTCTCCACAAATAACGAATGTACGCAATGTGCAAATATTGAGCAAAGTACTAAATTACATTTTTACATAAATCCTAAGATATACAACAAAATTTACTTGAAATCACGTGTTATCACATGACTGTTAAAAAGTAATGTTGGATGCTAGTGGATGATATGCTGCCTAAAGGAAGAAATCTACTCCTTAGCCGAATAAGAAAGCATAAAGAAACACAGAAACAGACACGTCAATTACCATCTATTTTAGCCGAGAGAGATATCATCATTTAGACCAGAGTAATCTATAGAACGTATTTTTATATTGGCATTCTAAAGCACAATACTATTATATGCCATGAATGCTAAGGAAGATGGACAAAAGAGAACTAATCATCTGAATCGAAGAAGTATTTCAAAAAAGAGAAAAAAGCTCTTGAATCAAGTATTAAAATCACAACGTGGTTTTTGTGGGTAATAATTGTAAAAAAGTTTTCCCAATCTTTCAGAATGTCGCCAGGTAAAAGGAAAGACTATTAGGCTTACAGGCCTTTTTACAAGTGTTGGCTAGAGAGAAGTCTTTTCATGTGATTAATTTAGCTAAGATCTCATTTACGACGTTTAAAGAGAAGCAAATACTCTCCACTCGCAAAGGGCTGCTGAAGACTTATTATGTAATTGAGAACAATATGAATTATATAATTTAAAAGCAGGTAATATATATCAACATAACCTTTTCCAAATGGATGGAGGCTTGGAAAAGAGGTTGGTGGAGTGCAAAAGAGTTAGGTCCAAGCGTCCTGCACACTGCTGGTAATTACGGGTATATATATATATATATAATATATATAATATATATCATAATATATATATATATATATATATATACTATCATATTATATTAATAGTTGATATAGGGATACACATCCATAATATATAGTTACTTCATTGTTTAATAAAAAAAGTATCAATAAACATCAATGACGTGATAGGTTTAAATATAGCTTAGTGGCATCGATATTTTCAGTTAAAATTTAAAGAAAAATCTTGATAGACATCGAGAATATATACCAATTAGATTCATTATCTAATACTAGTATATATTTTCAAAAATTATATAACTTAAAATTTTGATTTTTAAATTGAATATTATATTTTATATAATATTTATGTTTTATTAGTATATAATATTTATTATCAGAAACATCTCATTAAATTAATTAGTTCATCCTCATCAAATCCCTTGTTTTATAATCTTAAAACGTATTTGTTTAATACTAATAAGATAACCTTACCTACTAGTTACCCTATATATATAATAATATTATTATATATATTACTATAGCATATAACGGGTATGAGATATATACCCTATAAACCGCTACTTAGCAACACAAGACTACTCATAGCGTATGTGTAGTTCACTCGATGAGTGATGTGAGAGAAGTTATTGTTAAATATAAATATTAATTTATATATAAGATATACTCTATAGACAGTATTATATATGAAATATCATTTGCATTAAATTAGATATTTTATAAAAAAAGTGTCATATACAATCAAAGGTCTTATGGTACCATTTATAGATTTATAGAAAAAATTATAAATTCCTATTATTAAATATTTTTTAATAATGTATTAATATTATGTGTGTGTAAGTGTTTGAGTTATGAAGTACCTGTTGGAGCTAAAAAACTCTAAAAAGCTTACTATAACACGCTTATCCGCATACCCGCAAAATTCCGCGAGAGAAGGTGAATTTTTTACTATCTCGAACTACTGGAATCCTCTAATACTAATTAATATAAATATTAATAATAAAGATAAATATAGGTATTTATATTATTCTATAATAAAAAAAATAAATTTAATAACATGATTTAAATAATATAATAAAAATTATAGTAATATTTTATAATATAATATAAAATAATAAATTTATAAATATACTTTGTTATAATTTATTATATTTTATTATAATAAATAAAAAAATTTAGCTAAAATTTATATATATAGATAACTATATACTATTTATAATATAATATTATTTATAATATTATAAATTATAATATAAAGAAATTGCATCAGAGTATCTTATCTAAAAAAAAAACAATGAGAAGTTAAGCCTAGGAAATTCTTTATTATAATATAATTGATGTCATCGTAATAAATTATGTACTATACTATATTACTTCACGAGTATTCAAAACTAGTGAGTAATTATCATAAAGCATAATAAATTATAGTCCACTAATATTAATATTATATAATTATATATATATATATAATATAATAATAAATTTTAGTTTTATTAAATATTTAATATATTATTTTATATATATTATAGTATATATATCTTTAAAGATATATAAAAATCTGAAAAAGTAAATTTATAAATATATATTATATAATATATATATATTATATATTTAATATATAATTATAATAAATAATATAATTAACATAATATAATATATATATATATATATATATATATATAATATATAATTAATTTAATATATATATATATATTATATTATAATATATATATATATATATATATATATATAATATATATATATATAATATAGATATATATATATAGTATATTTATTATATATATACATATATATATATATATATATATATATATATATATAATATAATATATATTATATTATATATTATATATATATAAATCATATATATATATATATATATATATATATATTATATTATAATAAAAGCTATTATAATATATTATATTATATATGTGCGTTTATTTTATTGCTGAATGTTTTGTAATTAACTAAAATATACATTTGATCTTTGGGATGTGTGCTAGATTAGCCTCACTTAGACGGATATTCAATTCACAGAAAGGAAAAAATTATATCAAGTTGACATAAAATTTTACATGAACCCCGGTTCCTCTCGGGAGCAAAAATTATACATCATTGTGATTGAAACATCAATGATACAAAGTTTATTTTTAAATAAAAATTTAAATTGAATAAAAGTTTCACGCTTCTCTTCGCTATGCTTCATGATGATATTACGATAAAGTTATGCTTCGCTTTGCTTCATGATGATTTATCGATAAAGTCAGGCTTCGCTGTGGTCTATATGGAATAAAGCGATAACGTCACGCCTCACTGTGCTTCATTCAAATGGAATTTAACGATCATTCATCCATGTCGATCGTTTTTAGTTTGGTTTTTGTAATGTTCAATAAATGTATTAAATAAATTTACAAATCGAGCTAATTTTATATTAAAACTCACCTTTAAAATGTAGAGGCATATGATTTTCGATGGTATTTAGCTTCTGGTAAGTCCCCTTTTTCGTGACCAACAGTAATCAGCCAACATAGAAGTGCTCACCTTTCCTTGGTACCGGGTTTCAAAGTTCAGAATGTTCTGGTGAAACCTCTCGCCGTGTTAAAGTGAGTGTCGAGGAAATGGATTTTTATGCTCATATTGCATCCCAAGGCCTTGTATGATGTCAGTAGCTCTTTCACAATGTCAGAATAGTTCTCTGCTCTGTGGTTCCCCAAAAAGTCTCTACAAACTTTCTTAAATGACAGCCATGTAGTTTTTCCAACATCATTAAGCTCTTCCTCAAACTATTGGTCGTTCATCAGCTCTCTACTCTGTGACCCAATAAAATACCTTCCTTGATTTTAGCGTCACCTATTCTTGGGAATTTAGTTCTTAAATATTTGAATTCATTGCCAGTTCTATCCATACCTTTGACGGAATTTTTCATTAATCCTAGCTTAATAAGCAAGGAAGGCAAAATAAATTTTATGAGAATCAACAAGGAGAGGATTGACGAAGCTGTAAAAGAAATTATAAGGGAGGATAATAGATATCTTAAATTGATCTGCACGGATAAAGGAAGCAAATTTTTAGGTAGAGAGTTTCAAGAAATAATTCCTGAGTATGATATAGGATATTATAACATTCTCTGTAAATAATGCTGCTATTGTTGAAAGAGTGCAGCGTACGATCAAAGAACGAATGCGTAGATTCTTTACTAAAATAAATACTTTTAAATATATTGAAATATTGGAGGAAATAGCTTATTCTTATAACAGATCTTTTCATCTAAGTATAAAGACTGCTCCCTTAGAAATGATAAAGAAGTAGCTTGTGGCTCAGCAAAATCGTAGAGGCCGAAAAATTAAAGATAAATCAGGAATAAACGTGCATGACTATGTAAGAGTTTCTAGATCTGATGACAGGTTTATAAAAGGATATGAAGCTGGTGGTATAAGAAGTTTTAAAGTAGATGCCATTCGTGAATTTCCACTTGAGGGACTGAAAATATATTATCTCAAAGACTTAGATGGAGAACACATAAAAGGAGGCTTCTATAAATAAGAAATACAGAAAATACGGTTCGATCCTGAGAGTAATGTATATAAATAGAAAAAATATTAGGTTCCAGAGGAAAAGGTAAAAATAAACTATATTTGGTGAAATGGGTAGGATATCCTGATAAATTTAATTCATATATAAAAGCCAGTGAACTTAAGAAACATTAATCAGTTGTTATTGTAATCATGGAGAGTGTGGATCATTTCTATTCAACTCTGCCATCTTCGGCATCCTTGAATCTACATCCTTTTAATAACGTCTCAGATTTCACAACAGAGTTAATGAACCCTATTTACCTTGAAAGGGGAATGTATGAAGTAGGGTTGTGAGAGATGATATTAGACGCCAATGTTGAAATCTGTATCAGACACGTCATTAGATAATGGTGTTTAGAGCTGCAGATTATGTTAAAAATACATTAAAAATAACAAACACCCTTGTATTAAAAAATACGATGTATAAAGATAAAACTTATTTCTATGAAAAATTCGTGCTAAGACGGGGATATTAATAGTTATTTAAACACCCAATTTGCCGTGAGTAAGATATGTAAAGATTTAATATTAATCACTAATAGCACCTTAGGAGATGACGGGGTTTTAATCACTTTAAGATCCATCAGCGATGTAAACTTCAAAGACCCTGAAGTGTTTATCATTAAGCGATTGTATTGGTTTAGACGATGTGTGTATGATCGTGATGAGCTAATAGATCATTCTACAGACATTGCAGCTGTTCTAAATCGCCACTGTTAAAATAATGATGAGTGTGCAAAACAATATAATAGCGTTAAATAAACAGCCATCTCACTCAATTATATATGCATACCTTCAGAGATGTTACAAGATCAGAGAATGGATTACATTTACACCGATATAGGTGAACATCAATATGTGGGGGGCACTAAAGCCACTTTATTAAGAGTGGTTAATTTTTCCAGAAAAGGGCAAAGTTATAACTTTTCCTAATGTTCATTTCTTTCCTCTGAATCAATCACATTTTGGCTCTGTACGAGTGCACATAAAGGACGTAGAAGGACGGGCAAACCCATTCACTGACGGAACATTGTTGTGTAAAGTTTTAGAAAGAAGCAGGCGCATTAAAAACAACAACAACATGATGGACTATTTTTTTAACAGAGTTTAAAATTTTTTCCTATGTGATGCTAGAAAACCTTTAAAAAATAAGGAAAATTTAAGACCACATACAAGTGATGTAAGCAGTTATATTTATTCATTCATTAACTTACTCTCATAATGTAAAGATAGTATAAGAAAAAAGCTCCGTTAATAATGTATGGTGACAGGGTATTCGTAGGAACAAAATTACAAAGAGGATATGGACTGGGTGGATTTTTCGCTAAATTATGGAGAAGCGCAATGCCTCTATTTAGGAGAGGAGGTAAATATAAAAGTAAAAAAGTTGTAAGAACAAGAATGCATACTAAACATGATATAGCTGCAGGTGCTAACCCTCGTGAGTCCTTAAAAAGACAGATTACTGATGTTTTTGATGAGATGCTGGATGATATCATACGCAAAATAAAAAGTAATGTTAAATATATGAACTTTGAAAAACGTTAATTAATAGGTAAGAAATATATATTTTTACTAAATTTTGTTAAAAGTTACTATTGGTCTGTAAATAACTCTGTATGTTAGAGATACGTTGGTAAAAACATGAAAAGGGTAGGATTTGGAAATGTGATGTTAGGTATATATATATATATATATATATATATATATTATATATATATATATATATTAATAACTTAATATATATATAATAATATATATATAATATATATATATATATATATATATATATATATATATATATATATATATATATATATATATATATATATATATATATATATATATATATATAATAATAATATAATAATATTATTAATA
>JABUQX010001887.1:0-2500 GCA_015478945.1 Trachelipus rathkii | reverse complement strand
AAATTTTGCATTCATTTCATACGCGTTATATCGCTCTATTTTCTTTATCTACTCTTGAAGTTTTCGAGATATCATGCGGTTAACTTCTTTAGTTTGGCCCGATATATGTTCGTGTACCTACTGTGATAAGGCAATTAACCGAAGAGATTGTCGATGTGAAATAAGAATTCCAATGATTGAGTGGGATGCATTTGTTGGTCAAAAGAAACGAATTAATCAGCTTGGGTCAATAGAAAAAGCAACTACTGCAGCAAGAAAACGGACTCAAGAAAGATGTGAAAATCTTGATAGCAGGATGGCGTATTTTCTAGTGTTGCTGATAGTTTACTTACAGTTACTGAATATGATTCTTCAGACATTGTTAACGAAAATAGTGATACGGATGAAAAGAGTGATCCATCTTTTGTTCCAGATGCTGAATTACAAGAACATATATCAAAATAGAATTTTGTATAATAAATTGTCTGTGACAGCCGAGAGATTCCGCGTAAGTTATAGAGCTACGGCTGCCATTGTAAATGCTGCCTTGGAAAATATGGGGATTTTAAATGCCAGCAATATGCTTGATAGAAAAAAAGTAGAGAGAGAAAGAAAAAGAGTTGGATCGAGAAAGCAGATTCTACATAAGTTGCAGAACCAAAGAATTGAGTGCGTTGGCTTCGATGGAAGAAAAGATCAAACTAAAACACACACTGGAATGGAAATTGAGGAGCATTACGTTATTATTAAAGAGCCAGGTAATGTATACGTAGATCACATCACTCCTGACAACGGAAGTGCTCGATGCATAGCAGATGAAATAACATTTCTAGTTGATTCTGATAGTTCTCAGTCACTTAAAGCAATGTTATGCGATGCGTGCTCCTTAAATACTTGGCCAGTAGGTGCTTGTGTTAATAAAAATCTAATTGAAATATGCCATTGAGAGGCCTCTCCAAATGCGGCTAACAAGTTTTCTTCATGCCAAATGAATCTACCTTTTATGCATATTTTTGCCAAATGATGATCGGTAAAATGACGCCCCAAAGCAGTTTCAAAGGCTGGCATTGGAAAAACAACGATTACAAATGGATGTAAAAACATTTAGAAATAACTGATTTTTGCCTGTGCATTGTGAAACTTGAAGTGTTCTGCTAAGAAATAGGCCTAGAGACTTTAGTGGTGAACCAAGCATATCTCTATGAATAGTTGGCACTGGAAGTTTTACATACGGAAGAATATCACAACAGTTAGTCTTTAAAAATCTTCCTGGAGCTTTTATCTCAAATTTGAATGGATCTCACAAAGCGAAATAGATGAAAGTTTAAGAATTGTTATGTTCTAACACCAAAATCCAGACAAAATCTCAAGGACTCAGTTTAAGATCATATTTAGAACGTGTATAGTTCAACTTGGTTGCGTTTGGATTAAATCTCATCCGATAAGCTGACAGAAGGGGCTATAAGGAATTTTATATTACCTAAATATTCTCTCATTCCAGAAAAGACAATGGTAAAAAGCAACATCGTGAAATTATGCGAGAATGTTCTCACGCAACAATGCATTTACTTTGCCTCATCTTGAGAATATCTTACTCGCCATGATCACAGCACTCCAAGTGATTAAGAGATTAGAAAACACTGACATACCATAGCGTATTATGAACATTACAGGCAAAAAGGGAAACAATGAGACAGCTTTGAACTTCCAACTAATATTAATTTCAAGGCTACTAACTATACCGACATGATTGACTGGGACAAGGAGATAATAACCTCCCCACCACTCTTACAAGACCTTTCTAATGATGATCTACTTAGGGCTAAAACAAACCCACTTGATCTTCCTTCGATTCCTTGTCACACCCAAGGGGTTGAACGAGCAATTAGCTTACTCACTAAGGCCTCAGAAGACAGGATTGGTTATGAATGTTGCAGAATCTAGAAAAACTATGCCAACTTTCCAGTCTAAATACCAATGGAAATAGTTATAAAACACCATTGTAATAATAAATGTAAAATGCTAGTACTTGATTTTAGTATACAATATTAAATTAATATTACAGTATTAATATAATATTAAATATAAAATGCCAGTATTTGTATTTTTATAATATATTATAATATTAAAGTATGAAAAATTATGATATTAGTATCCTATGTCATATTTATTATTCATTTTGTAGGGGGAGTGGCCCTTCAAGGGGTAGGGGGAATTGCATAACCAATTACAATATTTCAGTATATCACACAGTTTTCTATACTAAACTAATATATTAAAATATAATACATAATAATATGAAAAGCTATGAAAATAAATTAAAATTTTCAGTATCCCTATGTTATATTTCTAAGATTCATATTATAAGCGGAGGGTTAATGCGAGGCTGGTGGGGGGCTTGCATAACGCAAATATATTTAGCATATCACATAGTTATTTTGTTACTGAAACTCAGTAGCAGGAGTGTGGAATACGGTTTCCTCTCTCCTCCCTCTCTCTCTCTCTCTCTCTCTCTCCTCTC
>JABUQX010001886.1:0-35167 GCA_015478945.1 Trachelipus rathkii | reverse complement strand
GAAAAACATCATAACTTTACTGCTAATTCACAAAATTTTTTACAAAAATAAAGAAATACCTTTATTTACGGAATCGGTTAAAGTATCCTGCATCGGACTCATTTGAATTCTTCTAATAAAGACGTGAGAAATAGGAATTACTGCATATTCTATTCAAAGTTTTTCTGAAGACAAATTTGTCCAAGCCAGTAAAGATTCAAATCTAATACTAAATATATTATAAGTATATTATATTATTTATATAATATATATATATAATAGTATAGTATATAATTATATTATATATATATTAATTATATAATATATACTGTATAATATATATATATATATATAATATATATATATAATAATATATAATATTTATATATTATTATATTTATATTATATGTCATAATATATCTTAATAATAAACCTATAATATATATTAATTAAATATTTATTTTAAAGTTAAATAAAGTTATTTATATAAATTATTAATAATAATATAATCCTATATTATATATAATATATATATATAGATTATGAACTAATATATATATATCTATATACTATATATATTCTTTTTTCTTTCTTCACCTTCCTCGTTTGCCCCAAGTTGGGTAGTGCTGTACAAGCATCGAAAGAAAAAGCAGTAGGTAAGAATCATGACAAACGTCGAAAAGAAAGCCCAGCTACCGCCCCTCATGTACCATTTAATTAGTGAAGACTTCGTCACGACAGAAATCCACCTAGAGCTCATGGACCGCGACGGCCTCACATATGATAAATCGTCATGTAAGGTCTCTCCCCTGGGCCCAGGTGCCAACACACGCATGCCCATACAAAACCCCGCCTTATTCCTCTCCTATTCATGCAACTTATTTCGCTTGCCAGAACTCCATTTCTCTCCTCAGACATTCGATTCACCGACTATCCACTTTCGATCTTCGGAGTTCGCGTCGGTCCCCAACACACTCCACTATACATCCGCTTAACCAAGCCGAACTTATCTTCATTCTCTTCACTTGACAAAACATTCAACTACTTTCATTTATTCTCATTACCCTTTCTTACACCACACAATATCTAAATAAAGTTCCTCCTCATTTTATTATTCTTTTTCACCACCTAGATTACTACAGTAAGATTTCCATGCTGAACACATTGAAATTAGATATTACTTCTTAATTCCAGACCATTTAGCTCACTACACAGACGTAACACAGGATAACACATACCCTTCTATGTTAGACCCTAGACGCACTCAAGACTTAATCCCTTTACATTCACCCAACGATTTAATTGCACCAGCACCTTCTACATTTCACAACTTTCCTACTACTCATTCGTTCCCTGCTCATCAAAACATACCCTAATAATTTAAACACAGACCTGCTCCAGTGCTCACCATTTCTACATACTACACATGAGGAATGTCCTCACTCACAAACCAAACCTTACTCTTATCTCTATTTACTTTCAAACCATCCTTACATCCCTTGCAAATCTCTCTACAATCCTCTCAAACTCTCTTCAGATTCGCCAACACTAGTTCCGAAATCATCGCATCTTATAAATAGTAGGCACCTCCTCATCTCATTCCATATTCAACACCATTTCTGCCATCCCACCTCAATCTATTCATACTCCTTCCAATGATACAATTGAAATAACAAGGGAAACATAAAAAACCTGTCTCACTCACGCTATTAGATCCTAAACAAATCAACATTGACACAATTATATATTTACCACGCTTCACTATCGTCATAACATACTTTTGATTCCATTTCAGAAGCTACCACCAACACCATAATATCATGAAACCTGCCATAAAAGTTTCCCTATTAACTCAGCATACGCCTGTGCAGATCTAAAAACCTACAATATAATTTTATTTCTTTACGTTCTCCCTCATTTCTTCAATCATTTGTGTAAATGTAAATATTGATCAACATTCCTTTCTACACTCCTAGCACCTTGTCTATCCATCAGATTCTTCAGTCATCGGACGCACCTTTCGACAAATGCCAGCATACCTTCCTACAAACAACTTCATAAAACTTTTCCTATAATTTCTACAGTTCCATTTTATCCCGTTACCTTATATTAAGGGTCTCCATACCGCTCTCCTCACAATCCATTGGAAACTAATACCTCCATACGCTTTATACCAACTTCCAATCCAATCAATCACCATCTCGCCTCCAGCTCATTTGATCATTTTTCACCAGTTAATTTCATTCGAATATATAGCAGATTTACCATTCTTAACTTCTTCACTTCTCCCATACATCCCTTATAATATCATCCCAACATTACTATTCTTGTACCATCAAACCAACATACATTCACTACCTCATTTATACCTAATATTGTCAATTTTCGGAAGACAAGATTTCTACTCCTTCTCTACATCAGTTCATCAGAACCAAAAGCACCATCCCTATATTGATGTCTAAGCAGATTTCCCCTTTTCTCATTGTTCTTAACCTTCGCGCTTCCTTCCTAGAAGAGCTTATATTCTCTTGTAATGTCCTCATTCATCACTCCTTTCCCAAAAAGCTGTTCATTTACCCCGTTCCTTGTTTTTTTTCTTTTTTCCTCCTTCGTATGTACCTTTAGTATTTTCTTTCTTTGATAATATACTTGATGCAATCAATTCCTATATCAAAATCAAAGGAACTTTTGAGTACATCAAACACGCTTGTTTTACCCCTTTAACCGCATTATTATTATATTATATAATATAGTTATATAATAATTATATATATATATTATAAATATATATCATATATAAAATATGAATTAGATTAATATATGTTATATATATATATATAATATAGTACATAATAGTATATATTATATATATTATATATTATATATGCCTAATATATATATAATATATATATAGTTAATTTGTAAGAGCGTAAGCTGGCTTTCTTTTCGACAGTTTGTTCATATATCTCCTACTGCTTTCTATTTCCGATGCTTTGTACCGCACATGATCCAAACAGTTGGGAAGAAGAGACGTAAAGAAAAGAAAGAAAGATATTATTATATATATATTTATCTATATCATACTATATATTAATATTATATATATTATATTTATATATATATAATATATATAATATATATATTATTATCATCTACCTCTATTCCCCAGACTGAGGTAAGGTGCGTGACATGCACGGAAACAGAAAAGTAGTAGAAGAATATGACACAGGTCGGAAAGAGAATAAAGCCCAGCCTTACCACCCCTTATACCTTTTAAGTAAGAACTTATCGCAGTCAGAAAATCCACCCTAGAGTTTCAAGGAACTAGACGGATCCTCACTATGGCAATTTATCAGTGTGGGTTCATCCTTGGCCAGACTGGGTTCACAACCAGTAACCCCCTCACAGTACCCGAAGCATTCACTCTATTAATGCAACCTTCTTCTCGCCCTGCCAAACTCACATTTCTCTCTCCAGACACTCCTTTACTGACTCAATAACTTTTTCTTCGGTCTTCCAGCCGGTCGATTCACAGCACACTAACCACTTAAAATATCACTTAACAACCGACTATCTTCCATCTTTACCAAATGACACCAATCCCAATGCTCACGTACTTCATTTATTTATTTACCCTTACTACACACAACTCTCTATACGTTATTCCTTTTTCAATTCTTCTCAACTAATAAGCCCCTAAAGATTGTCATTTGAATCACATTGTACTTTAGTTTTACTCTTTATTCCAGACATTAGTCTTACTACTTTAATTAACACATGTAACAAATACCCTATGTAGACCCAAGACACTCTTAGACAGTCTTTCCATCCACCAACGATAATTGCACAGCCACCTTCTGCCAATTTCACAATTCCTACTACACTCGATCATCCTAGTTCCCTTTTCAATCTAACATTATATCTAAATATTTAAACGACACTTGTTCCAGCTAAATTCTACAATCTACAATAATGCAACCCGGAAACTGGTCCTCACTCACAACTAGTGGGAAGGAATACAAGCTCGATTTTATTTTCCAAAAAAACATGGTTTTTTTTTTCAGAAAAAAACACAGCCTGAAAGAACCGGTAAATTGTTTTTTGTTTTTTCAATTAAGTTGTGTAATTTACATGTATATTGAACAATATATATATAAATTTAGCAAATATGCTCTAATTTCAAAGTTTTTTTTGGTTCAATTTCCTACAAGGTGGAAGCCCCGAGTTTGTTGTTCACAATTTTATGGGTTTTCCATATTTTTATTTTAATTTTATGAATTTGATTTTCATATATTTTTTTTGTTGGCTTTTTATATTATTCTACTACTTTCAGTTTTCAGTAACATTTATATTAATTCACTGGCCAACATGAGATTTTGCGGGCAAAAATTTGAGGCAGTTATTAGTACACTTGTTTCCCTGATTCGAATGATGACTCGTTTTCTAGATTGCATCTAGTTTTAGATACGAGGTTCGTCACAAAATACATAAAATAACAACAATTTATGTTTTACAGTCCTGTAACAGTAATTCATAAATTGTACCAAATACCACAGTAATAGAATATATATAATATATATAATATATAATATATATATATAATATATATAAAAAAGGGGTAGTATAATATATATATATATACATACCTATTATATAATATAAGATATATATATAAAAATATATAATATAAGTATTAAACGTGTTAAAAATAAGTACATAAAATGCTAATAGTTCAAAACATTCAATTCAGTACAATGAAATCACATTAATGCAATTACCAAATCGCATTCTATATATGATTGTCTTCTGTGCTGCAGAACCGAATGTGACAAACATGTGAAGGCAACAATAGTCTGCATATGTGTGATATCCATCTTCTTGGACTTCTTCACACTTGATTTATTATGAAACCTCTCCCCTTGTTCCTCACTATAACATTCAGATTACCGAAACCGATCTAGAATGCACTAGATAGAGAAACTTTATGCTCATATTAGATTCAATTTTGAAGTCTGAAAGCATTTATCTGTACGAGTTTTACATAGTTTGCAGATTTAATGGTTGCCAAAAGTTACTGAACAAGCAAGACAAAATTTTCCACAGATTGCTTTCGAAAATATCAGTATGAGTAATTTATAATTTGTCATCCTTGATGTTTGGGCGAATTTGAGAGGCGCTAAAAATTTCCAGTCCTTTTGAGATTTCTCCATACTCAACCCTGGAAAAAATCTGAAAAATTTATAATTGAAACATTCACCATCTTTGTGCGTTATGCCCTAACAACTGCTCTCAGTCCTAGTTATGATGTGGAGTGTGGTGAAAATAATTTTGTTCCCTTGATCAACCCAGTGTTCGTAATGATATTTGAATGCACTACATTCAAATATTTTCCCATAGCAGGTCCATACAAATTTTTCCCAGTGTTTACTTATAGCCCTACTTATCCACAAGTATATGAAGACGAAAGCGGAGAACTATAGTTATTTCCGCTTTCGTGCCCACAGTAAGCATGTTACATCTTCAAAGTCAACAGAATTAGGACACTTGGGTTTTACTATCTAAGCTTCTGAAGATCATTCTTAATTATTTTATATTCTGTTCAGTTTGTTGGTGCCTATAATGAGCATAACTATTGCCATTGTACAATAAAACACATTCAAGCCTTTCTCGATGAATATCATAAACAATCAGCCACATTCTGTCAAGTAGTTTTAGGTACCCCATTTGGAGAGTAGGATGTCAGGGATGTTCCATAACAGATTATACTAGGTCTTCGTCTTCAATGAAATATGGAAGGAAATCACTACTCTTATTGTCGAAAAAAAGTTAGTTTTCATCGTGGCTTGAGACAGTTTCTTTTCACTTAATCTAGATGCTAAATCTCAGATTCTTGCTTCGTATCCTTAACTTGCTACTAATCATTATCTTTTCCTGGATAACTCGTTGTTGGTTAGAAGTTACTGTTTTTTCATTTCCATACAGCTATCTGCACAGGTAGGCGGGAGGGCACAAGATTGTTGCATCACCAAAGATCTCGTGGATAAATGTTCTTTATAACAATGTAGTTGGGAGTGTAGTGACACTGCTGATGAATCGTCGAGTGTGCGATACAGGTCGCCTGCGTGATTCAAATCCGGCATACTAAATTTACTTCTTGTAACATTAATACCCTTTCACAGTACTACAACAAACAAAGGATAGAAAATAACAAGTTCGATGTGGTGATTCTTTTGCTCCCGCCATACCATAGGCAAACTCAGAATTTTTAACCTTATTTATTCAGCTCTCTTCACAATTACATCTGCGACATATATTCTAAGACCATATGAGGAGCCCAAGACTTATCTTGAT
Source organism: Trachelipus rathkii (assembly GCA_015478945.1). Lineage (NCBI taxonomy): Eukaryota > Metazoa > Arthropoda > Malacostraca > Isopoda > Trachelipodidae > Trachelipus > Trachelipus rathkii. The sequence continues at coordinate 28,837 of JABUQX010001886.1, read as the reverse complement.
CTCCGAGTTTCCAAAGTATGCCAGATATGCGTGCTTACAACATTCATTTAAGCTTTCTTTTTTGTTCACTCTGCAAAGGTCACTACCAGATTGTAGCCAACTTTTAACATTGGGTTATTCAATCGGCACTTCGTTGATATCTCTAGTGTCTGAAAATAGAAAAAAATAAAGAGTATATATAATAAGTAAGCCCTTAAAAGAAATTATTAAAACGATTATTACGTAAAATATGCAAATTAAAAAGATATTTGTATGAGCAGTAATCTGAGAACACCTGGTACTCCAAACCTAGAGCAATTTGGAAAACTAAGTGTAATTTTCTGAAATCATCTACACCGATACAATATGAAATCATTTAAATATCCTTGCAGGAATAACAAAGATTTTTTTATTTTTTGTGTGTTGCATGATTATTTAATCAAGAATTTAAAAATGCCACGGCGAAAAGAGTCATGTGACTGTAAATTTTAAAGGAAAATAAGAGTAGCAACCAAGCCCCTCGGCATGAAAATATAACCGTTTTCGTTTTGTGACGTTGCAAATGGTATAGTATATTGCTCATATTCTCGAACTAGGAAAATCTGAAAATTTGCCAACTAGAGAGATGATTATGCTAAGGCAGCTAAGCTTAAGAGTCCTGTTTCTGCCCCTGCTCCTTCACCCATTCTCACACAATACTTCAAACGACTGAGATATCAGACTTATCAGTCCATTTCAAATTAAATGTGCTGTTCACTCTGATGAGCCAAGTAGAATAATAGAGCTTGACAGAGTCACAGTCACAGTTGTCATATCAGTGTGACTGGAGGTCTGGGGAGTGTGGATGACTAGGATTTAGTTGAATCAAAAGTTGATATTCCAAAGCCAAATATTTTATTTTCATTCATTCATTCTCCTTCATTTACAAACTTGTATATTTTAATTTAAAATATTTTTATTATTACATTTAGATCTTTTGGGTGACTTTTGAGTTTGTCATTCAGACTCATTCTATATAAATATTAATATAATTAATATTTAAAGTAACTTATAAATATGATTAGATGATAAAATGTAAAATATATGTTTTAATTAATAAGTAGAAGCCTTAAAAAAAGCAGTCTGCAGGCTACAACCTTACTGTAAATTGAAACGAAAACAATTGTAAAATATAAGAGAAAGATTTAGTTCTGCTATTTTATAAAATCAATAAATGGAAATATTGATTATTTCGAGTATCTTTATATTTGAAAAAGAATAATACTCAAATGATATATCATTATGGCCTCTTTATATTTTTAAAATTATAGTAATTACATTAATGAAAAAAACGAAAAACGATAAAAAAAAAAAAAAAAAAAAAAAACTGAAAAAAAAAAAAAAAAAAAACGAAAAAAAAAACAGTTAAAAAAAATATGTTTTTTTTCTTATAAAACCACGAGTTTGAAAAAAAACTGGTTTTGTTTCCCACACCTACTCACAACCAATACTTTCTCTTATCATAGCTGCTTTCAGAACCACCTCCTTTTACACCACCCTGCCAGAATCTCATCTACCAATGCCTCATCAAACCCTTTCAGATTCGCACACAAAACCAATTCATCCGTAATAGATAGGTAGGGCACTCTCACTTCTTCCATTCTCCATCATTCTATACCCATCTCCTGCCCCCCATCCTCTATTCTTTCATACCCATTCCAGTATACAAAATTGAACAACCAAGAGACATGACACATCCCCTTGCCTCACTCGCTGTTAATATTAAAATCACTTTCGAATCCATTTATTCTTACAACGCAGTTCACTAATCGTATACATACTTTTAACTTCAGTTCCGAAACTTACCCGACCAACACACTATTATCATAATCACCTGCCTAGAGCTTTTTGCTATTAAGTCCATCATACGCCTGTTGCAATTCCATAAAACCAAAATAACAATTTATTCTTCTCCTCATTTTCTATACAATAATTTGTCTTCATGTAAAATTTGATCACTAAAACTTAAACTAAATCGCAATTGTTGTTCTTAACAATCAGGTCCTTCAATCACTCTCGAATTGAACTTTTTCGACCAGTATACCAGCAATATATTCCCTACAACACTCAATAAACTATTTCCCCTATAATTCCTACATTACCCTTATATAAGGGTTACTATTATTGCTCTCCTTCAATCCCTCGTAACTATATTCCTCTCCTAAACTCTTTCTTACACAACTCTCCAAATCAAATCAATCACCATCTCACTCCGTTCTTTTTGATCATTTCACCAGCAATTTCTATACCTCCTGCAAATTTACCATTCTTTAACTTTCACACTCTACCCATTACCTCCTCGCTTACTAAATGACCTCATCCAAAATACCTTTTCCTTCTTACTCACCAAACCCAAAACATCATTCAGGATCACCTTTTCATTGCTGCCAGATGTTATGTAGATTTTTGAAATTTGTTCCCTCACACTCCCCTCACATCCGTTTCATCAGTTACAGAAACCCCATTCCTTTTTCATTCAGATTCCCCTATTATTTCTCTCTTAACCTTTTCCTGCTTCCATTCAGAAGACCTTTTCAATATTCCCCTGCTAAATACCCCATTCATCCTCTCTATCCAAAACTGGTCATTTACCCTTTTCTGTACGTATTGCATCTTTAAGTATCCTTTTTTCTCCTCTATAAATTCCAAACATCTTTCTTTGAACTTATCATTGGCTTTTAGTACATTCAAACCATTCTTCTTTTTTACTTCGTATCTGATTTGCATCACCTTCTTCATTCCACACTCACTGTTAACATTCTTACTCCCTACTTTAGCTTATCCACACATTCTTTTGCACTGCTAAACAAACGCTTCCTCCAGTTATGCTCGACTTTCTTGTCTAAAGTGTTCAATTCAAATCTGATTTGAAATGCTCTTATATACTTATTCCTAATTCAGATTCACTTAAATTCTCACTCTTATTCTACCCACTTCCTTTTCTATTACCTTCCTCATCACTCGTCCCCACTACTAATTTTACATAACAACATAATGATGATAATCATTCTAACCCTCACGATTTAAAATCCAACCACATACTTCAGACATTTCTTCACAACACAAAATCAATCAAACTTTTCACTTCGATACCATCTCCACCTACCCCAACTCTTGTATACCTAAGAATACTCTTGTGTTTAAAAAAGTATTACTTCACACGATGCGTCTCTCGTGCACAAAATCAATCACCTTCTACATTCTTTTCTCCCGAACAAAGCAACATGTTGTACCATCTTTTTTTTATCACCTATCACCATTTAGGTTCACCCACAATCAATCCTGAAGCTGCGTACTTTACCCATTTAAAACATCATTTCAGATTATCAGAAAATCGCACTCGTTCAACTTACCCTCAGAATGGATCATGTCACAACACCTTTACAAACTTAAATTTAATCATTAGAATTCTAGTACTCAACACAACAAAATCTTTACCATAGCTCAAGTGCCACAATCACTCATCAAAATTGCGATCCTTCTCCCCTCTCATCTTTCCACACCAGCCAAAAACATTTCACAACAACCACTCATTTTCACCTTCCTTCATCTTTGTTTCAGTCACGGCGAGCAAATCAAATTTACCTTTCCAAAAAATCCATCACCTCTCTCCTTTTCTCAACATTTATTCCTCTGACATTCAATGTACCCATACGATTCATACATTCGCCAAAAGATAGATAGGCCGTTTTACGGAGATCACGACTTCACGAGGCACTGTTGTATTAGGCATTCTGAATAAGATAGAGTGCGTATGGCAGCCTACCACTCCAACCTCCTTTAGTCGCTCTACGACACGCAGGACATACGCTGGGCAATTCTTTCTCCCCCACACATAGGGATAATAATAATAATAATAATAATAATAATAATAATAATAATAATAATAATAAAATAATAATAATAATAATAATAATAATAATAATAATAATACCAGGAAGAGGAAGAACAAAAGAAACAAATATCTAAAACTTACTTTGAGCAGTTATTAAATATTTCCAACAGTCCTTCACTATTAAGATCGTAGCACATTGCCATATTTAATGTATCTAGATCCTTGTTATGAGACAAATACCTGCAACACTCTGGGGATACAATGCAATGCTCCAAACTGACTTTCTTTAACTGACAACAGACGCGAAGTAGTTCAGCCAACGCTTTGAAAAAGAGAAACTTTTAAATATATTTATTTAAAGATCTTACTTTAATCATGACATTATTCTGTACATTAAAAACAATGCGTATTACCATAATAAGACTGGTAAATTGAGAATGTTCAAAAGACAATTATGGATATCCAGTCAAATTTGAAATTAGGAAACGATCAACATTTCTAATTACTTTCAAGTAAAATTAAACTTTCACATTTAATATTATATAACTAAACCAAAACATTTGCAAAATTATCACACTACATGAAGTATTTTACAAAGCTGTACTTTTGAAAGTGATCAAAAGACTAAGGAAACAAAACATGTAAACAAAATTAGATAGTAAATACAATCTGCACCATAGGGAAAAATGATCATCATAGTTACTTATCTCTTAAAGAGAAAATCTCTATTTACAAAAGAATAAACTGATGAATTTGAAACCATTAAACAAGATTAGAACCCACAACTTTCAGGTGTGTGTGTGTGTGTGTGTGTGTTAAAACATGCAGGGTGATGGGCATAGAATTCCCCGTTGCAGATCAAGTTATATATGAGTAAAGGGGGATAAGTTTGGGACATAACCCCTAGGGCAGTGTTGAGAGATAGTTGATGGTATATAGAAATTAATTAGATTTAATGTTATCCTAGATGTATTAGTTGGTAGTATGTTATCCTAGGCTTGGCATTCGATACGCACAAGGCATTCAGACTAAAAATAAACAATATTACGCAATGAAAATTTTAACTGGAAAAAATTTTGGCCAACATAAAGAGATCCTCACAATAGTATATAGACAATACCTCCACTCTTTCTTAAACTACGCATTACCTGCCTGGACACGAGCAATATCAAAGTCCAATATTCTAAAATTAGAAGCTGTACAAAACATAGCTCTCAGAATAATAATAGGCTGAATCCCTCAACCCACATCCAATACCTACAAACCAGAACATAAATTCTTTTTATCAAAGCCCATCTTGACATGATTGGCTGTCAAATTTACAGTAAATCACTCTCAACAGATTGTCCCTCATCAAAGAAGAAAAATCACCAAAAGCGTCTATGCTATTTTAAACATACACAAACATTTTGGACAAACCTTTGACGCCAACCAAGTAATGGTTATCCATTCGCTTTATAGGAATCCCTAACCTTCTTTCATAGGCATTATAATTTAAGACCTCGATCCCCATTATAGAGGACGTCTACGCCACTGTACAACATGATTACTACAAAATCTCTTAATAACTGCTATCATTTCGCGACAATTTTAGACTTCGACACATCACGTTTAACACTCTCTGAGCTAACTCACGTCTTGCTTGAGAAACGTCGTGCACGACTTAGAACTAGGAGGAATTTTCTGTGAGCGTCTATGAGTCTCACGATATCCTTAGAAGACATGTAAAAGTTCGCACGAGATATAGATATACTACAAGTTCAACAGCTACCATGACTAGTGATTAAATAATAGGAGATTTTCTTACATATAGCTCCTACTGCGGAGAGGTTGAAAGATTAGTGTGAAATTACAACTTGAATATGCTGGAGGCCTTACCGCTCAGTGAGCATACTGGATTCTCAGAGATATTCGTAATAGAATAAATTCTCATAGTGTAGACGTAGACAGTGAATGATTAAAGATAGACCAATTATTGATAAAAGATATAAAAGAGGAAAATCTCTTGTTAGGGGATAAAATTATAATACCTACGCTTACTCTCAAAATAACTCTACTAATTTTATTATGTCTTTTGCAAAAAAGAATTGTGATATCAATAACTGATTGACCTACTGTGGTTCATTATTGGCAATTGACCCAAATTGTGTAATTATGCGAGGAATTGTGTAACAAATATCACTGTTTAACATATAAATAACGGAGTTAGTATGTCACTTTATTTAAAATGAAGCAGGATAAAATTATAACGTTGCATCACGTGATATTATCGAACTTTCATACTCCAAAAGAGAAACTCATAAATACTGAATGCAATTTATAAGCAAATATGATTTATGAACCAATTAGAAAACACATAAATAATTATTATTACATTACAATAATTAATAATTATCTATTTATATAATATATGATATATATATATATATTATATTAATATATATATATTTATTATATATTAATATATTATAATATAATAATATATAAATATAATATATATTATATAATATATTAAAAGTATATATATATATATATATAATATATATATATATATATATATATATAATAATTATTATAGTATATATATTATATTATATAGTTATATATATTAATATATATATGGTAAAATTCAATTTTTCGTCTGAGCTCTTAAGACTATATCGATATATCGAACTATATCGAAATATATCGAGTATTGGATATATTGATATAAATATAATTCAGATATATATAATATATATTATATAATATATAATATTATAAATATATATATATTATAATATATAAATATATTTACTTATATAATGTATATATAATTATATTAATATATTATATATTTATATAATAATATATATGATATAGTTTACGATAAGTTACAATTGAAATATCCTAACATATACTTTGAATAAGCCCCCAAGTAGCCCTAACCTAATGGAATTTGAAAGTCCCCTACTAGACACTAATTAAATTTGTCTCCAATTTTCGTTATACAACAGTCAGAATGACATTTTGGGATCATGGAAGCCCCCAAAGTACTACCTAACCTAATGGATTATGGAACCCCCAAGTTCGCCCTAACCTAATAGATTATGAATGCCACAGTTGCCCATAACCTATGTATATTGAAAGGGCCGAACTAGGTAGACACAGATCTATCTATCCTATCTATCAATTATATATCTATCTGTCTTTCTATCTATCTAATCTTATTTTTTAATCTAGCTTTTACGAACTATCTTAATCTATCTATCTATAATATTATATATATATATATTAAATTTATATTATATATATTATATATATAATATATAAATATATATTATATATATATATATATCATTATATATTTAAATATATAATATATATTATATATATAATAATATATATATTATAATTATATATATACATATAATATATATTATATATATTATTATATATTATAATATATATATTATAATATAATATTATATAATATTTATATATATATATATATATATAAATATATATATAATAATTATAAGCTGAGTTTCATACCATGGGATGTTTATTATTATTAAATCGTAGATTATATAGTATACCGGCTTATTTTTATTTTATAGATTTAGGTAGTAGTAACAGTGGCTTCTTGATAATACCTCCCAATAAAAATATAGAGAGATGAGAGAGAGAGAGAGAGAGAGAGAGACGAGAAAGATTCAAATAAGCTCACGGTAGTTTCATCAATTTTTGCGCGAAAACCTTTCAGAAAAAAAAAAAAAAAAAAAAAAAAACAGTCTTTTCAGGTTCGAACTTTGTTACCGACACATAACTGGGTAAATAAACCTAAAAGATATTCCTTTCTTCGGCAACGTCTTTGTATCTCTAATTTAAATAAAACAAATATTAAATTAACTATTTTGCATTATGGATTAAATATCGAAAACCTGTGGCCAATTTCACTTTCTAAAATAAATATTTACATTTTCCTATATTCACATCTTTACGTATTTATATATTCCAATTTTCAAATATTTACATATTCAAATATTCGCATATTCACATACCTTTTTATTTATTTTTATATTAGAATATTTGAATATTCAAATATTGAAATATTCACATATTCACATATGTAAAATTAAAATATTCGTATGTTGACAAATTCAAGTTTTCACATATTCACTTTACGTATTCATGTTTTCACATATTTATATAATTTTCACATATTCCTCCTCTATCAATAGTTATATATTATTTATATATATATATATATATTATATATTATAATATATATACTATATAATACTTAAATAATATATAATTATATATATATATAATATATATATATATATAATAATATTATTAAATAATATATATATATATATAATATATATATATGGAACTTAACTTAAATTTATTCTTTTTATTCGTATAAATTTGTTATTTTTACCCTCCAAATACCCCCAAACCATAATACCCTTCAAAATACCCGCACTGGACTTAGAATAATTTTTCACTCAGACGGAACATTGAATTAAGCCTAGCTAATACTATATATATATATTATATAATATTAGATATAATATAATATATAATATACTATATTAAATATATATAATATATTAATAATATATAATATATATATAATATTATCTATGTGTATTATTATATATCTAAGTTAATTATACTGCACTTATACAGTATAGTTATATGTAAATTATACCCTTCTTGTAATATTGTAGAATATATTTTGCATCCACTTGTTTTTTTAAGAATTTTTTTAAATTGAGTGTTCAGGTCAAACATACAGATCATTCGCCAGTGTGGATGTGCTCAATTTTGATTTCTGATTTTCCATTACTGGACTCAGCCCATATTAACTTCAGTAATTGTTATTGAGTTTATAGCATCTCACACCATTATATGTGTGTATATTCAAAGCATCACTGAATCTCTCAATAGGCTTCTAAAAAATCGTCTAGAATAAATATAAACTTTAAATATGTCACAATATACATATCTGTAAGTCGTCTAGGCACTAAAATTACGACAATAGAAACATTAATATGATTTTATGTTTTATTAAGATTAAGCGAACCAATCTAAGAATGTGTAAGACCTATTTAAGAACTCTCGGTATCATTATTACCGAGACTTGGGTAATATTATATTCAGTATAAGAAGTGCTCTGGCCGATAAAATTAAATAAATCTAATTACTTATAAAATAGATTGAAATAACTTTCTAATTACTTATCAGTCAGAGCGTTGTGTTCTAATATATCAATAAAATTATTACAAGAAAATTGATTTATTCTCCAAACAATTATAATTTATTAAACCTGAAAAATCTATATTAATGGAAGAAAGTTTAGCCCAAAATATCATTATTTGTGCAAAGTAAAAAAGTAAAAGAGTAAAATTTCAGTCTACGTTTACATATTTTACAAAATAATATCAAATTACATATTTTGATATTGCATATTGTAATGCTAACCCACTATAATCGTTTAACAATCTAAAGCAAAAGATTTCATATAATTTAAGATAATAATAGAAATTAATAGAAGTTTCAATTATTTATTCAATGATGTGGGGTAAGATCAGGTGGAATAGCCTATATATATATATAGAGTATAATATTAAAATATATATAATTTAAATAATTTTTATTAAATAAAGTAAATTAAAACATATATATACATATATATAGAAATACTCTTGCTTAATTTACGTACTATATTATTTATATAATATACTATTAATTACAACTAACTTTCATTTATATATATAAATATTCACTTGTCAATATAGGTATAATAACTAAATATGATTTAATCATTCAGTACGTTATATGACTAATTATATAACCGAAAGGGAGACTATAATACCTTTCAAACATCACCTACATTATAATATTCTATATTATTATAGATATATCCTATAAAATTATATCATGACCTATTATTTACTTTTCGATAGGAATTATATATAGATAATCTTAATCCCAGTTAATGTATATAATAATAGTATAGTATAGTATAACACATACTATATATTTTCACTCCTTATATATATATAATTTTCTGTATAATTAATCATATTATATTATAGGTATATAATATATATAGTATATAATTCTATAAGTATTATTAAGGTATAGACTACTATTCGTATAACATTTAAGGATGATTCTTTCTATTATCTATCTCAATGATTATTTGTCTATTATATATATATTTTACTTTCACCTCCTCTTTACCAAGTATAGTTGATTAATGATGAAGAATCGCAAGGTATAGTAAGTGAATCTCAATAAATAATTAATAGTTTTCAATTATATATATGTATATCATATATATATATAAGGGCACTAATAGTATTTGACTATTTACTCTTTGCTATCTATTAAATATTATTAAATCTTCTCTCTAATTATTCTTCTACCATTCTATATATTAACTAGTATGTCATTGATTGTAATATATAGATGGATAATATATTTATTTTTATCCTATGTAAATTTATATCTCACTAAATAATAAATATAGTTTTATTTTTATATCCTTCATAGTAATTGAGTTTTTAATATATTTATAATATACTCTCACTATGCAACTCGTTATTTATTACACTTTCTAATACTAAATAAATTTATTCAAACATTATATAACATATAATTCAACCTATATATGCGACGACCTCTATTACCGTCACTGCTTCTCACATTTCAGGAGATTTAATTTTAAAGAATAGATAATATATATATATATATTATAATATATATTTATAATAAAGGTTTAAGCTAATTAAATTATATAGTTTATATATATTATATATAGGGAGGTTGTCTTAAAGCAACTGGCCTCTGAATTCGTATAATCTCAGATAGTTGGCATAAATTGACTACTCGTGATACCTGTGGTCCACTTGCACAATCAAAGGACAGCTCTAGATCAAGCGACTCGCGTAGTCTACTTGTCGCAATCTTCAGTCGAGTAATCAACTGACTTAATGTGTCTCTGGAGAATCGCGAATATCGAAATTCTGAGTTCTGTCCTAGGATAAGAAGATTACCCATCATATAAGGTTTTCCGCCGTCTCTCTTTGTAATATGGATTGTTGTCGTCGTGAGGTGTTTGAAACTTTACTGTTAAATAAAAAAAAAAACGATTTCTGTAAAGAATATAATTATGGATTCGATGATAATACTATATATAATGCTTCAGTTATACTATAAATATATATCTATAATAATCATATAAATATAATTATGTTATTAGTACGTGTTTGGGGTAGTATATGATTATTTGGTATAAAAGGCGGTTGGCTATTTCAGATATATAAAATTAGGGGGTATTAGATGTATAATGATCATCATAGTTCACTACTTACATAATTTATATTTAGTACTTTATTAAAAAGAATATGTATTATATATATATATGCCTACTAAGTAGTTTATAAAAGCGGTATAGTTTTTATTAACACTAGGCTATAAACATTGTATGCAATAAGTAATGGACTTCGATTATATATATATATATATATATTGTATAGTATAAAAAGTAATGTGAACTATATATATTTTAATATATATATATATATATAATATATATTATATATATATATAACTATATTTCACTGTAATCACCATTGTAACTCCTATATATAATTAAACGTTTGTTTTATATTGAAATAATTGATTATACAGTATAACTATATATATAGTATATATATATATGTCATTATATTTATATTATATATATATATATATATATATATATATATATAAATAATATATTATATATATATATATATATATATTATATTTTATTAATATTATATATATATAGTAGTTTACATAATATATACATTAAGTTGCATCCCGTATATAATATAATATAATAACGTAATTATAGATATATAATTATTAATAGTATTTATATATATACGGTACTAATATAGCTATATAGAGTAATAAATAATGTATAAGTATATATATTATAAGCAATATAAAATAATAATACATATATATATAGAATGATAATAAATCTCACGTTCAGAGCAATAAAAAAATACTATACTATTATATATATATATATATTAATATTTATATATATATATATATAATATTATATAATATATATATATTATATTAAATTAAAATATATTATATATTAATATATATATATATAATATATATTTATAATTATATATATATTTATAATATATATATATATATATATATATATTAATATATATATTATATATTAATATATATATTATAAATATTATATATTATATATAATATTATATATATTAATATTTAATATATTAATATATATTATATATATATATATATATATTATAATAGTATATATATAATATATATATTATATAATTATATATAATATATATATATATATTAATATATATATATATAATATTTTATATATATTATATAATATATATATATATATATTTATACTATATATATATTACTTATACCCATTATGTACATATAATAGCTGCCTATATTATAATAAGTATAAGTATATAGCTTCCGGAAAGATTTTTTCTGAAATGTGAGATGAATAAAATAAATGATGATATATATATAATATAATATCTCTAGTGAAGATACTCTTGCAAAATGATAGGAGATGAAAAATATCTATATATATATTATATAATATTATATTTAATAGTAATGCCTTTAGTAATATATATGGTGGATAGTTAAATTATTGAGTAATTTAGCATTATAATATATAGTATATTATATTATATATAGTCGTAAATTGCACTGCTAAAAGAATTGCACTTTCTAATATATATTTTACTTAGTAATTTACATATGATAAATATATATTAATTAGGCGTTTCTTAAGCTATATAATTAACTTATATATATATATATAATATACTTATAATATTATATATATATATATAATATATATATATATATATAATATATATTTAATATTAATATTTAATAATATATATTTAATATATAATTAATATATATGATAGTATATATATATATATATATAATATATATTATATATATATATATATATATATTAATATATCATTTAGATTGATTTGATTATCTACATAGCTGGACTCTATTCGTCCGCCGTCATTTTTACTCATACTTTAATCGATCTCAAAAGATTATCCTTACATATTTACCTGAATCTTATCCCACTTTAGTAGTTAAACTCTCACATTTTTACTTGTATTTCTACTAGAAGTGATATTATTTTCATTAATATTTATTTAGTTAATATATAATATATATACATATTATATATAGAGATACTATGAACTTTATGAATAGTGCAATATGTACTTTTATGTTTAGTTTTGTTGTGTTTATTTCTTTTTAATTTGTAACTGATAATTAATTCTAATATTCTCTATTGTGAAATCTTCTTTGACGATTTGAAATATGTTCCAGGACCTATAGCCTCCATGGTGTTGTATTTTTTTTCAACCCAAGTGTGGCCGCTTTGTGAGCCGGGGTGGGTCCTTATTAGAAGACTGTATCAAAATATATATATTAGTATTATATAGTTATATATTAATGATATTAATATATATATAGTATATATTATATTAATATATATAAATTAATGAGCTTGTTTATGTTATATTGAACCAACCTTTCAATTCAATAATGGTGAAAATTTACTCTGCTATTTTATTATACGTAAGTGAAATATGTTTCACCTCTGAAGATACTTCGTCCACAACTATAATAGATATAAAGCGTGTTTTAGTCTAAATCTAACTACGCTCATTAAAAGTTTCTCATAGATCAAAAGCTTATGTTCCTAATTACTGATTTACAATCATTGAACTACATATAGAATGATTAAATTTATATGGAATTTTGGTTTAGGATCTTCATTATTATCAATTTAATATTGAAAGAGGTAAAAATAACCATTCATTAATATATCATTGAAATGGTTCTTAATATTTTTTTCTTCTCGTTTATTTTTTATCATTGATATCAATTGATAAATTATATGACTCGTTATGCAATGTGATAGTTGGTTTTATATAAGCAAATGCAAAGATGAATAAATATTATAAACAAAAAAAAAAAAATTACATTAAGTGAGGTTATATTATATTAAAGTAAAGTATATGTAGATTAGTAGACTTTAGATTACAATCAATTTATATAATTAAACGTTTTATTATTTCTCTCATTTATTTAGTTCTTAGTAATTCTTTTCCAAATACGTATTGAAGCTATTTAAAAATTAATTCACAAGGTATCTCGGGTTATAAAATTTAAAATAAAAACCCTTTTTAAAAAATGTAAAAATACAAAAATTTTAACTAACATACCTTTTTTGGGTGTAAAGATCCTACTTGTTATAAATAGCATATATAAATATATATATATATTATATATTATTATATAGTATAATTATATATATATTATATATATATATATATATAATATATATATATATATATATATATATATATATATTAAATATATATATATATATATATATATAATATATATATAATATTATATATAATATATATATAATATCTATATAATATATATAATATATAATCATCCACCTCCTTTTCTCTCTGTAATTAGGTAGTTGATATTGCGATCGTGATAGCCTACCGGATAAATACTGTATATATATTACGCATCGAAGTGCTGAGTTTAAAAAATGAGCAAGTATATGATCAATTATATCAACTCACTGTAGGATTCCGCTATCTTATCTCTTATTTGTGGAAGAAATATATGCAAATAATCTTTTGATACTGCGCTTTTCGTATGTATTGAATAGTAGGCTGTTCTTATATATTGCTTTAGCTCAAAGAGAACTAGTGGTTGGTTGTTTAATTCGATGATATGAAACATTTAAACTTGTATCGTATGTTTCGTCGAAAGATTGTATATCGAGTCACACTTTTTGACCTGTGGGGCCCCTAGTAAATTATAATGCCGACGTTCAGTCTCATAACATGGGCGGCAGTCAGGGTATGTGATCAGACGAAAGTTGCCGTAAAGAGAAACTAGGAACAAATGAAAATGTATAAAAGTAACTATTCTCAATCGCATAGCATAGATGTTTGATAACGTTATTTTGATTTTCAGAGATGTCTACTTGAAGAGCAAGAAGTGGTGTGTTGATCTCACTTGATATGCAAAATAGACCAGCACTCACTTTTAATCTAAATGTTTAGCATGAACTCAATTATTAGTGTGATTATGCAGTGTTAAAAATACTGTTAATAGCACATCTCTCTTCTCTGGATACGTTATTGTTATGAAGAAGGAAAAGTGCAAATAAGTTGAGAGAAAAGCGCAAAGAATTTAATGAAATTTTGTGGGATTAATGGTCATTGAGGTGTGGACGTTGGTGTGCAGATCCTAGAGGAGTAAGTGCGCTCAGGAAAGGACAATTTCTAGATTATCACGGACTCCACGAACCCTGGAGATATTTCTGTATGTGTTATTGGTTAGAGAATTGTGGGACAAGATCATGTTTATGAGTTTCAAGATTTGAGGTTTCGTTGTACGACTTTCGCGTTCGTTCACATTTGTAAAATACTATTTCGTCTAGATAGGCTATTCTTTATTGAATCCTGTTCGTGATTATCAATGTACTTGGATGAAATTGGTTGAGACAAAGAAACTGGCATTAGATTATATTGATTACGATAAGATGATGCTAGAGGAGCATAAAAAAAAGATGACTCCGTATTCAAGCCCAATCGAAAGTTATGTGTCTTATCTCTCTTAGACAGAAACTCAAAGGGATACTTTCTAAAATTTTCGGGAGTTTATTCTTAACAGGGAAGATGGTTGGACATAATGGTTCTAGAACTAAGAGTAAGTCTAGTGATGAAAATTTTCGATATAAGATAAATGCTGATCACCAGTATGGCTTTCGTAAGAAGCCATTACGTGGGAATCTTCTTTCCGGTGTTTCATCAACTTTGTGTATTTGTTAAGTACTAAAAGGTCTCGAGATTCAGACGAGGACAAAAATTACTCAACGCTGGTGGTTTGTGGATCTCATTGCATAAAGCACTTCCTCAGGTAGGAGAAGATCGAAAACTGTGGAGAGGAATCGATGTTCACGATAGAGTCTGGACAAAACATTTGAATTTCTAAGACTCACTTTCTTTACTGTACTCTGTTCTGTTCTCTCTGATTTACCTTCATTGATGCTCGTCCCCCTCAAGCCAAACGGGCGGGTTAAGCGATGCAGTTCAAGAATATTTCAGCAAGTTCGTATGTATACCATTGAGTACGTATGTATGAATATCGTGTTTGTGCAAGGCTCTGGTCCTACCCTAATTCGGGATTTCTTCTTTGTCTATCAGTGTTGTTTTATAGCCTAAGAAGACGAAAAATTAAGGTCGTTCACATATCCAATGCGGTTTAGATATGATTCATGCTGGGAATGCTATTTAGAAAAGTTGGTGGTAGGAAACAGCACTCAACCAGAGACATTGACCGGCTATTCATTGATGAGAAAATACTCTTAGTAGAATTGGACTACCTAGTACCAGCCGGAGCAGAGATATAACCAAGGTCCTGTACCCATGCGACCTCTTTTGCGACTCGAGAGATTGCACCATGTAATATGTTCCTATCAACAAGCAAGTGGATCACGCAGGCTGGGATGGCGCCTTGGTCACTCTTGCTTAGTATTTTTTTCTATGTTTGCCGATTTTTAATCAGTTGCTGATGGAGTCAAGATGGCTTTCGATTGTTTTACTGTCAGTTATCGGACTGTTTTATCATCGAGTTTTCTCTACTATCTTCACTCAATTCACCAGTAGCTTATTCATGTGTAAAAGAAGCTGTGAAAATCTTTTAAATCATTGTTAGTCTTCCTAACACGTATTTATTTATAATTGATAATTACATACTTTTCTATTCTTATCAATCTCTTGTTTCGGAACCTCGCATGGCGATCTGGGCTGTCTGCAATTTAAGGTTGTGGCTTTCTCGTCTTTGTAAATTATCGATTTAATGTTTTGTTGTTGTCGTTGAGATTTTGTTAATAGTTTTAACTTAGTAAACTTCAACGCTTGTGGGAAGCTCAATTTCTTCA
This sequence comes from Trachelipus rathkii, assembly GCA_015478945.1. Taxonomy (NCBI): domain Eukaryota; kingdom Metazoa; phylum Arthropoda; class Malacostraca; order Isopoda; family Trachelipodidae; genus Trachelipus; species Trachelipus rathkii. Next base: position 11,885 of record JABUQX010001886.1, on the reverse strand, counting down.
GTATCTGATTCTCTATACAGTCTCAATTACTATTTTAAAGAAAGTAGTCCGAAATCCCAAGTTACATGAAAAGCTATTTTGGTTTCACATAGCTCTTCAATTATTTTGTTAACATGAAATCACAATATTGTTATGGTAGCCTCATATAAGCTGGAAGTTCTGTTTGGTTTGCGGGAATTTTTTTCCTCCGTGCAGTTACTCCAACTGTATAAGGCTCTCATCTGCCTTTGTATGAGTGCTGTTTGCACATCTGGAAAGGAGTTTCATTGCCCTCCATCTTTTGGAAAGAGTTGATTCTAAGGTTAAGAATCTAATAAACTCTAAATTATTTTCAAACCCTCTTCATCTCAAATCTCAGCGACATGTTGTTGACTATCTATCTCTTTTCTACAAGTAAATACAATGGCAGATAATCTACGTAGATGTCAGCTACCAATCAACTACCATTGTGACTCCCATGTATCAAAAGAGGTGCTGCGACATCATACGAATTTTGGTTAGATATTGGGGATTGCAAGCAAGTTCATTGTGGCACCACCTTTCCAGACTTATTGGCATTGCGAAATTCTATACCTTCAACTGTCTTTATTCTGTACTTAATCTTCCTTAGTTTAAGGCTTACAGAACTATGATCACCTATTTGATTTTGAATTAGGTTGGACTGTTCTTTTATTCCTGTAATGCCCCGCCTTGAATAGAGTTTTATCAGTGAGTGATGTCAAATGTTTAAAGTGTTTAATGTCGCTGCCAGCAATATCATCTCAATACATTCTTCTGAGCTTAATTATCTGAACAGAGTGGTCAAAAGTACAATGTGATGTGATAGAATGTCGGGGTTTTTAGAGGAGTTGTAAAATTTTTGACATCAAAGTATTATTCTTTTTTTTTTATTTTTTTTTTATTTTTTTTGTCATTAAAGAAGTAAAACATGATAGTAGTTTTAGTGAAAGTAGATAAAAAGAAAAGGGAAAGGAGAGGAGAGAGGAAACAGGCTATAATAAGCAGAATTCGTTAATCATTTGTATTGAGGTAATGTTCTCTGATGACTCTCAGCGTATATTAGCTGAGAAGATTATGGTTTCTTCGGGCAAAATGTTGAAATTTGTTTGTCAACATTTGAGATTCGGTATTAGGTTTTCTTTTTCTTAGGCCGGTCTAGATATGAAGTTCTGATTTGTATTAGCGCCTTTATTTCTACCCTTGTAATCGAGCTATCAACTATTCATTTCTGCAAATTCATCGTCTCGTCATCTTTTCTATATTATGTGTATTTCTACATTGTCGATTTTTTCCATATCTTTTTTCTCTTACTTTCCTCTTCTCTTCTCTTCTTCATCTCTTCTTCTCCCTCTCTACGTCTCTTCATATCTTCTCTCTCTCATAATGATCTTGCACAATAAGTTCAAAATGCATTTTTAATATCTCACCTCCTTTCTCTCTCTCTCTCTCACTCTCTCATTCAGAAAGTTTAATATTCACAACTTATACGAAAGTAATTTTTAACATTAGAGTAGTATGGATTAATGAATCTTGGTGAAGATAAATAGTAGATGATAAAGTAATTAAGCTTAACATAAAGAGGTGCTGCTCGAGGTTTGAATTACCCTATTTTTATTAACTTTTAGTTGAGAAGTATGTGTTTATAATAGTAGTATTATATAAGTATATAATTAAAATAATTAAATATCTTTATATATAAATATTAAATATATATATTAAAATATTATTATATAAGTAATAATCTCTAAATTCTAGTTAAAGTTAATATCAATATCTAGGGATATATATATACTTTAGTTAGAAAAGAATTGAAAACTTTTCTCGATTTAAAAATAATAGAAATACATAATTTGATACTCATCAGGGGAGAAGGATTGATCAAGATATTTATTGGAATAATCGAAGTATTTCTTGATGTATTCAGTAATGGTAGAAATGAGTTTCATAACTCTAACAAGCATTGCATTCATTCAGTAATGAGAGAAATTAAAAAATACTTTTTCCAGTTCTAGTTTATATATTTTTTATTATTATTTATTTATGCACTGTAGACATGTTACTATTGGGATTTAAATAGATAATTAACCTATATAATATTTTCCTCCATCAGATTAGTATTTGAATGTTGATTATTAAAGTTCAAATTTAACAAGTTTTTTTTTTTACATTTTTCTGTCTGAAATAAAATCCCAAATATTCTGGAGATAGATAGTCAGACGTTTGAATTGAAGGCTCATTCAAAGAACATCCCCGTTTAAGGGTAGGTGTTTATTAATACTTGTCCAGTATATTTTTTGATAATGAAATTGATTGGTTTTATTCATATATAATTACTTTAACTTTAGCTTATTTAAATAGTCATGTTAATTAAAGTAAATTACAATGGGATCTTTTTCTCAGGGTTCTAGTCTGGGAGCCTAAAACTAGTCATAAATATACTAATAATTAATCAATGTTCTTAATTCAGTTAGTTGCCAGAGCAACGATAATTTTAAATCAGATATCGTAAATAAATTTATACACAATGGAATTAAATAAAAATTTCACAAAAAATCACTTTTAACTGTGCTTTCATCCCCTATGCAGGGTCTCAAACAGGGGGCGGCTCGCCACAGGAATTAAAACCTCGGAAGCTTTAAGGCGCTTTCCCAAACCTCAGCCGCCCAACAGGAGTGGTTCGCCAGTGTACATTCTTGGCCCAGGTCAGAATAAAACTCCCAAACTGGTCACGCGGAGGATGAAACCAGCCGTCCTGTTATTGAGCAGAGGGCGCGGCCGAGGACTCAACTTCCGATGCAACCACGAGCGTTACAAGTCAATATATATGATAGTATATATATATACGGCTATAATATTTATATATATATATCATTATCATTGATAACCTGCTCGACGCTAGAGGCCTCTCGATACCCTCGAGATCGGCCGCTCTATCCACTCCAAATATATAATCTATACATAATAATAGCTATAACCTATCATCTAGTAGTATATGATTAGCCTGACCGGTCTGAATGTTACACGAACTCAATATATATATATAAATATATACTATATATATTATATATATATATTATATTTATAATATTATATACTATATAGTAAATATATATATATATATCATATATATTATAAAATATGGATATATATATTATAGCATACTATATATATTAATATATACTACGGAGCTTTATAATATATATTAACTATATAATATTCATTGTTATATTTGTTACCAATATAATATATGTATACTATAACATAATATTGATATATATATATATTATATATACTATATATATTATTTAGTATATAATAATTAATATATATATATATATATATATATTATATAGTATTATATATATATATGCTTAAAGTTTTTTCCAAATTATAAAAATAACCCACCATAAATGGGTCACTTTCAGACTCAGTCACATCACCTTCAGTGTCTTAATGTGGAGTAGTAAGATTCAATGCAATATTACACTTTATTCCTCCTGTATCCTGGTCTTGGCAGCTTGGTACTTCCCCCTCATTTAACCTACGTACCACTACGAGTTTGAAGTGAGGATGCAGGGCGGTTGCCAAAAGACAAACCAAATCGATCAAAGATACTGCTGAACTCTGCATGGTCAAAGCAGTTTCTTCCCCTTTGTCGGTCTTTGGTTGCTTTAGCAAGTAGTCGACTAAGTTTTTGGCATAGTTAAATCTTTTCCACCTCTCGTTGCATTTCCCCGACCTTGTCCTTGAGGAGGAAGAAAGCAATAGGACTTCCGCGTGCGCATTCTTCTTTCCTGTAACATTTCAAGCCTAACAGCGAATAGCGTCATTATTTCGTATGTACTCCGCAATTACCACTTTATCCACTTTATAAATACTGAAAACAAGGGTATGTTGCTCTATTCAAATGTTGGTGATTTGTGTCATGCGACATCAAGGTCTTCCAACGCAGGTTTTTTTTAGATCGTCGAATCGGAATGTAATCCCCGTATAGGGAATCGTTCAGGCGAGTAACACTTGGTGGTTTAAGGCTTTGTTCCCAAACTCCTTCTCAATTCTTCGCAAGCAGATGTAGTTTCCTGCTCTTGGGCATTCCACATTCCTGTCTTCGGTAAATGCTTATTATTTAAATGGATCTTTGGCACAATGAGAGGACAGCGAGAACATTTGAAACATCCTTAGTAGCAAAGATGTTGAATGTGTAGGACATGAACGACGTGTTTTAGTTAGCTTAAAGGTGCATCATGTTTCAAGCAGAATTGCCGAGGTGCAAAGAGGCCTTTTCTGCAGAACCTCTTGTGGCACTAATTTGCTCCCAGTCTCTTCGCGGCGACAACAACTATCTCTGCCACGGTACCTGTTCTTCTCCTCATTCGTCACCGTTTCTCGCCATGAGCATCCAATCGAAAGCTGCACAGAATTCGCACAGTTATCTGTTGTGAATGGCAGGAACAACCTGAAGATAACTTTTTTTTTATTTAGTTGTTTCCTTATAATTTGGAGTTATAATTTTTTTCAACATTACGTTATTATTTCATATCGATTTTTACTTACTTATGCTCAATGCAAATTGTTGATGAATATCCGTATATTGTTGGATAGGACTGTGCTGGTCTGAAAGAAACAGATAACTCTCTACAGGCCAGGACAGCCTTCTCTCTCTTCAAAGTATTTAAATTAGTCCACAGTGAACCGTCATCCGCAGAAAACTCCTATTTGTTGTTCCCAGTCCAGCGTCTGCGTCTGTGGCCACATAACTGACCTTACTGATAATGTTGATTAAATCAGCCTTCCTTATGCATATGACATCAAGATCCCTTATCACTTTTCTTCTGGAGGGGAGTGGAAATCAGAGTTCAGGTAGGACTCAGGAATTCGGCAAAGACTCAGACTCCACAATCGTGAATACCCAATGTCATGTAAAACAGAAATCAGAACAGCAAAAAATATTTGAAACTGAATGATTTAATGACAAATGAATATTGGTAATTTTCAAATTCGAAAAATTTTTGTAATGGGACTGATAGTATTCTTGCTTAGTCTTTTTAACCTATTTAGTTTGACCACCACTATTAGTTAACCTGTACTTAAAATTAAACACTTACTTATTAAGCAACTCAAGAGCTCTCTTCTGTTTAAATATTTTCGACACAGACTGGAGAATGATGGTCGCTTTTTGCTGGGTGTCTCACAGTCTGTTGAGCAGCTCCGGCCCCGATTTGACCCTCCTTCAATTGCAGACACAGCTTTTGTGCAAAGAAGCAGGTGTTCTAAAAAAAGTTACAAAAAAATAAAAACCCTTATTCATGTAAATAAAATATGTGAAATTTAATGGTTGAATTTTAAAATTAAAGACATAAATTAAATAGAAGTATCGGTGTAAGTTACTTACAATCAAGTAGTGCGCATTTCAAGCTATGCGTTGGATTGTAATGTCAAAAGCTGAAATAGGTTTTTTACAATTGGGAGGGGAGCTATTCAATCTATCCTTACAATCGGCTTCAGATATTTCCCACCCACCTCTTTACTATTTAATCAAATATTGAAAGTGGCTTGGGTCCAATATTTATTTCTTCAGAGGCCACGCCCACTTTTGTATAATACTATTATAATATAATATATATAATTATATATATATATATAAGATATATATATAAATATATATCTATATATATAAATATATATATTTATTATATATATATATAAGAATTATCATTTTTTCCTTCAGAGGCCACCGCCCACTTTTGATTATTACTATTATTTATAGTAGTGCGCGTGCCGGATAGGACCATAACATATATATATATATATATATATAATATATATATTAATAATATATATAATATATATTATATATATATATAGTATTATATAATATACATATATATATCATATATGATATATATATATATATATAAATTATTCATTTTTTTCTCAGAGCCACGCCCACCTTTTGCCTATATAATTATATTAGTATAGTATTCATATATATATATATTATTATGATATAGTTATAATATATATATATATAGTATTATATATATATAATATAAATATAATATATATATTATATATTATAGATATAATATATATATATCAATAGAAAGAGAAAACTTAATTCAACATATACTTCAATTGGTTTGCTGCCAGGATATTTATCGAATTGTATAGTATATCAGGTGTGCTGATTCAGAAAGGACATTAGTTTTACCCAAGTTGGCTCTAGTTACTTCGAGATACAGAGCGCATGTTTCCACATGATTACTTCTTATACGAAATATCCTTTTTAATGCATATTTTACAGTATATCGTTTTATTTTCTTTATTAAGGCCTTACCTTCTATATAATACTTTATTTTTTTCGATTTTCACAGTACACCTATTGGAGTACTTCACGAAGAGCCTGTTTGAATACCCCCAATGTATTCTGCTACATCTGTGTGAATATTGCCAGGAACCAAGTTAAGGAATCTCATTACTAAACTTTGTGAAGCAAGCATATCTGACATACTTTGGAATGAAACTCCGGAGACCGAAGATTAAGTGCTGGGCTCCCCATATGTCTTTAACATTGCGGTGGTCGAAAAATTCTACGGCAGTGGAAAAACTGGACGAGAAAAGCGTTAAATTTTGTGCTCCCATGTATGGCGTGAGCCAAAGAATCACCACAATGACTGTTATTTTTTGTTTGTTTAATGTGAAAGGTATCAATCGTTAAAGAGAACGTAAAAATTTGAGTATCCGGATTCTGGAATCTCAAGGCGACTGTACCCACTCGACGATGTTCCCGCATCCCAGTTGTTCACTACACTCCCAGACCTAGCATTGTCTACTGAGGAAAGATATCCAAGCATTGTGTGCACACGTGCAGATAGTGGTAGTGAATATGAGGAAAGTACTTCTACACAGCAGCAGTTCTCCCAGGAAGAGATTCATGATTTAGTACGAGAGTTAGTCCTCTTACCAAGCCAAGATTCTGAGCTTCTTAGCATCTAGACTAAGCTGAAAAAGAACTGTCTCAAGTGCCGAATGTAAAATAAACTTTTTTTTCGGACAAGAGAGGTAGTACTTCTCCATATTTAATTGAAGAAGAAGACCTAGTATACTGTAAGAACATCCCTGGACTCCTACTCCAAATGGGGTTACCTGAATACCGACCAGAAGATTGGCGATTTTTATGTCGATCAGTTCAAACGAGAAGCAGTTAAGTGTGTTTGATATGCCAACCAATGGCAATCATTATGGCATCGCGATTCCAATAGGGCTCACTCAACAAAACTGAATGCAGGGATATGAAAATAAAGAATGATCTTGCAGAAGCCTTAGATATTAATTGAACACCCAGTGGTCTATATGCCGCCCTTGATTGAAGGCATTCGAAGCATCCTACCTTGCTATCTTCGGCAGCAAAGCGGATTATACTAAGTACCCTGTGTTTTTTTCAAATATTTTTAATGTTGGTTGGGATGTAGGGCTAAAGACGACCACTGGGAAAAAGTTGTATGGCCTGGCTAGGGAAAATATGACTGTAGGCGCATCAAATATATCATTAACGAACCACTAGTTGACAGGGGAAAAATTATTTCCCACCACTCCACATCAAAACTAGGACTGCTGAAGCAATTTGTTAGGGCCTAGACAAAGATGGTGAATGTATTTCAAATATATTGCAGATTTTTTCCAGGGTTGCAGTATGGAGGAACATCAAAGCATGCAAATCGTTTAGCGGCCCTCAAATCTCACCAAATCATCAAGGGAACTGACCAGATTTCATAATTCCGAATGACTGACATATTGAAGCAATCTGCCGGTCGAGAAACGTTTTGTTCTTGCGTGTTCAGAAGCTTTTTAAGGCAACACATTAATCTGCCAAAACTATGTAAGAAACTCCGTACCAGACAAAGCTTTCAGACATTCAAAATATTGAATGCTATATGAGCATAAGTCTCTCACTCTCACATGTCACTTTAGATCGGTTTCCGGATAATCTAGGATGTTATAGTGAGAACAAGGTGAGAGTTCCATCGAAGATATCAAAGTGATGGAGAAAGACAACCAAGGAAGGATGGGGATCCACACTAAGGCAGACTATTGTTGGAGCCTTCAGGCGGTGATTGTCCACCATTCGCACAGATTAGACAATCCATATCAGGACAGGGCGGATTCTGCCTAAGCATTAATTGTGATTTCATTTTACTGAATTGAATGTTTTGAGACCTATTAGCAATTTATTTACTTACTCATTAAACAATTTGGATATATCTTTCGTGTTTTTTATTTGTGAATTACGTTACAATCTAACATAAATTGTTGTTATTAATGTATTTGTGTGACCACCCTGTATCTCAAAACAACTTTAGACCAATCTAGGACAAGGTAAGGTGGCTCATAGTCAGAATCAGGGCAACAAGTACCTATAAAATGACTTCAAATCGCTTACGTGCCGCAAAATCTTTGTTGGCCAGTGTTCATATAGTTTTACTTCAGTGTTGCTATCAGAAGTGAAAAGGATTTACTGTTTATTCTTTATTTATTTTTCTACATAAGCTATTCCATTTCATAGTGTTATTTTCTTTTATATTTGTTCTTTTTGCTTATATTTAACAATCATTTTTAAAATTCACTGCAAAGTTTGAGATCGATGAATATTATATATATATATATTACTATATATCTATATATAAATATATATATAATATATATACATATTATACTATATAATATATACTATATATAATATATAATATATTATAATATATAAGTATAATATATAGTATATATATATACTACTAATACTATTATTATTACTATACTATATAGGCCAGCCTCCGAAAGCATCATGCATGTAAACTAAACTGAACAACATTAATAACACGGCTACTGGAAAAAAATAACAATTTTTGATCTTTAGCAAGCAATTCATCGATGAAACTTAAAAAATCAATTTATCATTGTAATATTTCATTAATAACACCAATACTAGATAAATCTTAGATGTGGCAAGCATACAGTGTGATTGGACTTGATTCCCTGCCATTACTTCACCGAGATCAGCAAGATTGCCAAAGAGGATTTTTTTAATTTTTACGCTTTGGAGAAAATTTGATTTTATCTTTTTATATCCTTTTTAGGGGGGGCTCGAGTCGACGGAGGGACAGAGGCCGTTCGTTCCCCGGTGCCGAGAAACCCCGGCTCTATCCATCGTTCTTGTTTAACCGTGGAATATTCCTTATTAAACGAGAAAAAAAATCAACATTGGGCACCCTTTGCGTTTTCACTCGAACTACTCGAGCTTCTTCGTTTCTCAGCAAACGTAATATCATTACAAGTTTTTCAACATCTTTTAAACTCATTTTAAATTTTTCAAAAGCGTTTATTTTTTGTTTTTTTTTTTTTAATTTCATGGCTAAAAATGTCTCCTGATTAATAAAATGTCATTTATTTTCCAGTAGCTGTTATAGGTTTTTAGTTACATTGCATGATGCTTCTCGGGAGGCCTGACCACTTATATATATAGACTATATAAATATAGATATATATATAATATATATATATATATACCTTATATATAGGTACCGAATATATAATATATCATATACTATAGTATATATATATATAGTATATAATATATATATATAATATATATATATAAAGCTCATGCGCAATTATCCTCCAGTTACGCTCAAACCAATTTTTTTTAAAAATTCTCTACATAATTCAATATAAAGTCTTGAAAGAATTTTGTCTGCCACTTTCTTTTCTTTTTTTTTATTATTCTTGTTTTTTTTTTTTAAATGTAGAGTGAAATAAAATAAAATATAAAAATAAATAATTTATATACGTTAAGTAAAAGGTTATGTTACAGTTTAGTTAGTTTAGATAGATCTAAACTACATTTAAGTTAAGTAAAGGTTACGAGTTTGTTAGTTTACATAGATTTGATTTTTTTTTTTCTTAATTTTTAGAGGGTGTGAAGCTGATTTAATAATAGTTTCAATTTTTACTTTGGGCATTTTTCACTTCAATTTCATGAAATGTGTTCGAATTTCACTCGCAAATCGCATATTGTGATATGGGAGGTGAGGCGGATATATCGACATGAGTCCTATATATATAATATAATAATATATATATATATATATATATATATATATTACTATATAATATATATATATCATATACATAGTATAATATCATATAAATGATAATATATATTACCTAATATAGCCTTATTTCGTTTGAGGACTCCGTTAGTCTTTCTTTTTTTTTTTTTTTTTTTTTTTTTTTTTTTTTTAACATATTGCTAGTATATGATCTAACCAATGAAATTTCAGTGGGTGACACGACATGATTCAAACATTTCGAAATATTCTTAAATAATTATTTAAAATTTACATTTAAAACCCTGTCCAATAAAAAATCTTAAAAAAATGAGATACTCTCAAAATAATGTACGAATTGAGAGCAAACCGTAGAACTCCTTTGGATCCAGCGTAATCAGCCCTCTCTCACAACTGTAAAAAAAAAAAAAAATTTAGGAGGCTCGAGCCGGGGGGCAGAGGGGGGACGTTTTCCTTACCCCGTAGGGAGGGGCGAGAAACCCCGCGACACCAAATTACCAAAGAGCGGGGTTCCGGAGACTCTCCCGGAGGGGGGAAATAGTCCCTACCCTGTCGTTCCCCGGAGGCCGAACGACCCGCGACTCCTTCCATGCTTTGCGAGTTTACCCCTTGGCGTATTCCTTTAGTTTAAAAAAAAGAAAAAAATTAAGAACTGACGGACGCTAAAACGTAACTGGTCCTATATAATTTTGAATCATGCCGTCACCCCCTTAATTGATTTACTGCTTTAGAATATGTAAAAAAAAAAAAAAAAAAAAAAAAAAAAAAAAATTCAAACTGACGGAGTCGTAAACATAACAGTCAATATATATAAATAATATATATATATATTATTATAATATATATATTATATAATATATAGTTATATATATATTATATATATATATATATATATATAATATATACTAGTATATATATATATATAAATATATTATATATATTATATATATAATATATATATTAATATAATATAATATATAATAGTATATAAATTATATATATATATATATATATATATATATAATATAGTACTATATATATAATTATATATATATATTCGTTTAAATAGCATTAGAATAATACTCTGAATGGACGATCAATTTTAAATAGATAATATAACATATTAAAATTAATTAGGGGTTTCTATCCGCCACTAAATATATCATTATATATATATATATATATAATACTATTATACTATATATATGATATATATATATATTAAATATAATTTATATAGACTATTTAAATATATATATTATATATAACTATTATAGATACTTATATATATATATATATTAGCGCTATCCTGTGATCTACCCCTTACGCGAAAACGTTGAGACATTTAACTCCGATACTTTATATTTTAGCAGGGAGTAACTTACATCTATTCCCTTCTATAGCATATATTTGTATAATCCTTATAAAATAAAGACCTTCTTTTCCTTCACTTTTTATCAAACTCCACATCGAATTTACAAATATGCAGGTTTAAACTTATTATTAACTTATTGTGACTGTTGTCTAGGCTAGTGTAGCCTAGCATATGGCCTAGCTTACGTTCGTTCAGATGAACTTAACCGTGAGGTACTTCCTGATTTACAAATACAGGAAACGCGAATATGTCTTTATGCAGATGTTCCCAAGAATGAAATATAATAAATATCGTAGAATTCATCGTGAACTATGTCAAACAAATATTGTGGCGAAAAAAAAGAAATAACAAAGACTATTTTAGATGCAATAAGTGCAAAAAATCTCAGT